>PVKN010014762.1:8863-19026 GCA_004027915.1 Capromys pilorides
AAAGAAAAGTCCAGGTCCTGATGGGTTCACAGTTGAATTCTGTAAGAAATATACAGAAAACATAATCCCAATACTCCTCAAACTCTTCAATGAAATTGAAAAGGAAGTAATCTTCTCAAAATTATTCCTAGAGGCAAGCATTACACTGATACCAAAACTAGAGAGAGATGCAACTCAAAAAGAGAACTACAGGCCAATTTCTCTCATGAACATAGATGCAAAAATCCTCAATAAAATCCTCACCATTAAAATACAGCGAATCATCAAGAAGATTATACACCATGACCAGGTAGGTTTCATCCCAGGGATGCAAGGATAGTTTAATATATGCAAATCTATAAATGTAATACACTATATCAATAGAGCAAAAGACAAAAACCACATAATCATCTCAATTGATGCAGAAAAAGGCTTTTGACAAAGTTCAACACTCATTCATGTTAAAAGTCCTACAGAAAATTCGAGTACAGGGCCTCTACCTCAATCAAATGAAAGCCATCTGTGACATTCCAATGACTAACATAATTCTAAATGGGGAAAAGCTGAAGTCTTTGCTCTCAGATCTAATACAAGAGAAGAATGTCCTCTATCACCACTCCTATTCAATATAGTTCTGGAATCATTAGCTACAGCCATTAGACAAGAAAGAAATGAAAGCAATAAGAACAGGAACAGGAAGTTAAACTATCACTATTTGCAGATGACATGATAATCTACTTGGAAGACCCAAAAAAGTCCACCAAGAAGCTACCAGAATTAACACACAAATTCAGTGGCATAGCAGGGTACAAAGTCAACACACAAAAGTCAATAGCATATCTTTACACAGATAGCAAATGCACTGAGAGAGAAATTAAAAAAACAATATCTTTTACAATAGCACTGAAAAAATTGAAATGCTTAGGAATTAACCTAGCTGAAGAAGTAAAAGATCTATTTGATGAAAACTACAGTACTTGAAAAAAGAGATCCTAGGGCCGGCACTATAGCTCAGCAGATTAAGCGCTTGCTTAGAAAAGCACAGGTGTCAGGGTTTGGTTCCAGGCCCTGCTTGGCGCGCCAGCCCCACTCTTGAGGGTGCTGAGCCGGTGATGGAGTCCAGGCGTGGTGGCGTGCACCTGTAATGCCAGCACTTGGGGGGCAGGAAACAGGTGGATCATTATGAGTTGTGTAGTGAGACACTGTAGGAAAAAGAAAAAAACAATTAAAAAAAAGAAAAAGAAAAAAGAGATCATATAGGATTTCAGAAAATGGAAAGATATTCCCTGCTCCTGGATTATGAATATAGACATACTCCCTAAATTGTTATACAGATTTAATGCAATTTCTATCAAAATACCATCAAGATATCTCACATACCTGGAGAAATCATTCCTAAAATGTGTTTGGAACCAAAGAAGACCTAGAATTGCAAAAACAATCCTGGGCAACAAAGACAAGGCAAGCAGCATTATAATTCCTGACCTAAAGTTATATTACAAAGCTAAAGTGATAAAAATCAGCATGGTATTGGCAAAAAAAAAAAATAGACTTGAGGATCAGTGGAATAGATTAGAAGATGCAGAAGCAAATGCAAATACACTCAGCCACCTTATTTTTGACAAAGAGGTCAAACATGTTTACTGGAAGAAAGATAGCCTCTTTTACAAATGGTGCTGGAAAAACTGGATCTCTACATGCTGAAAACTAAAACTTGACCTAGATCTATCACCATGCACTAAACTAAAGTCAAAATGAATTACGGATCTAAATATTAAAAGAGAAACACTAAACTCCTGGAAGAGAAAGTGGGAAGAAATCTTAAAGACATCCAGGTAGGCAAAGAGTTCATGGACAAAAATCAAAATGCACGTTTAACACTTGAAAGAATCAAGAACTGGGACCTTCTCCAGTTGAGAAGTTTTTGCACCTTGGTAATTTCAAAAGAAATTACCAACTGAGTGAAAAGACAACCCACAAATTTCAAAAAGATTTTAACTAATAAGTATTCAGACAAAGGCCTTATATCTAGAACTTATAAAGAACTAAAAAACATTAGGGTCTCAAAATTCAAAGACCCAATCCAGAAATGGGCATCTGAGATGAACACACACTTCTCAGAGAAAGAAATTCAACAAGCCTATAAATACAGGAAGAAATGCTCCACATTGCTGGTCATTCATGAAATACAAACTAAAACAATACTTAGATACCATCTCACCCCAGAAAGAATGGCTATCATAAAGAAATCAACAACAACAGTTGGAGAGGCTGTGGGGAAAAAGGAACCCTTCTACACTGCTGGTGAGAATGCACAATGGTGCAACCATTATGGAGAGCAGTGTGGAGATTCCTTAAAAAACTAGAACTGGAAATCCCATACAACCCAGCTATCCCCTACTGGGAATTTTCCCAGAAGAACTGAAAACATCATATCATAGTGATGTTTGTGCACCTACATTCATAGCAGCACAATTTGTGATAGCCAAATCTTGGAAACAACCAAAATGCCCATCATCTGAAGAATGGTTGAAAAAGATGTGGTATTTTTATACAATGAAATATTACTCAGCTATAAAGAATGATAAACTAGAAGATTTTATAGATAAGTGGATGTATCTTGAACATATACTCATAAGTGAAATAAACCAGACCTACATGTGTAAATATCGTATAGTCTCTCCAGTATAAGAACTCAAAAGAAGAAATAAAAATGGAGAGGCATAACACAGATGAATGGAAACCATGGACTTAAGCATTAAACAAAGAAAGGACTGCAACCCTAAAAGATAGGAAACGTTGCAGGCACAATACCATGCACTTATATGCACAGGTTGAATTAGATTATCGTCCTAGGAACCACCAAAATACTCTTTTTTTTTTTTTTTCAAAATATTCTTCACACTGAGGATAGCAATGGTTAACACTAAAATTATGCTTGGAATGCCTGTCATTCTTGTCTTTTAGATGTGTGCTCCTTCTAATGTAATTTCAGTTACTGCTATACTCTCTCTCAAGGAAAGTATTGGTTCATAAGAAAACAAAAAAGCATATTAAATGAGAGTAAAAGACTAGAAAAAATGCCATAGGATTGACCGGCTATAATTTTATATATACTTAGATTTCAAAATGTCTTTGTAAAAATGTGTAACCGCTCTTCTCACATTGTAAAGGAATGTTTTAGAATATCAATGATTGATGGAAAATACTGATTCCAAGTTAAGTGTAAGATGTTTGATATTCAGAAAGACAGTCATGTTAAGCTCAAGTGCATATGTTATAGAGTAATAGTATTATGAAGCTTCTATTTTGGAGGGTTAAGAACATAAGATTACAAATGAAAAATTAGAGAAAAAGAAAGGCTACAAAGATTGCCAATATTTTGGCCCTAGCCCTTCAAGGTCAGTGAGGACTCAAGACTTAAGAGAATCTATGCTATAACATCCTATAACTCAGTGGTTTCCCAAATTTTCTGTTCAAGGAGATTATGGGACCACAGAGGAAATAGATTGACGATGTATAGTGTGCCTAAGGAGAGTCACCTAGAGAGAAAACATTTTCTTGGGTTTTCACAGAGAGCAAACTAGTCAAGCAATGACCGTGACCCATCCAGATGGCTGACACTGACAACAGTTCTACAAAGCACTGTACATGGCTTCAAAGTAAATCCTAAGGGAATTTAACTGACCTTGGGAAATACAAGAGTTACATGTTTTGTTATGCAGGTCTTGCTTTAACTTGCCCTTAACAACCAGAAGAAAAATTTAACCATGAGCATAACACATAAAGCTAGATTAGTATGCTGAGCTGCAGAAGGTTTAAATCAACAGCTTTCAACATTGCCAGTTCTACTAGTAACCCACTGTGCTTAACTGGGCTATGTATACAACTACTTTCTCTTAGTTCAATGAGAAGAAATTTTTTGTTCCAACAATGATTAGAAAAACTATCATGTCTACATCCTGTGCTCTATATAACTACTATGAGGACAACAATACGCATTGTATCAATCATTGGGAATGCACTAGTAACGTGTTTTTGAAAATGTCACACTGTTATTTCTTATTAAAAGAAAAAAAAGAATTTATTTTTTCTCTAACAGTGACCTAGTGTTCTGTATCTTCAACACACTTTACAACATAAGCTACCATTTTTTGTTACCAGTCATTGCAACAGATTTCATAGCATTATTGGTTGAAATTAACATATTCTATCAACTACATACAGTTTTACACTGTGAAAAAATTAATAGTACATGTGTGGGGGGGTCTGTTTCTTACTATGGCATGTAGTGAGGATATTGGTTCATGACATGAGAATCAATGGTCCTGTTTACTCTAAGACAGAATCATTTTTATTGCTAAGAGGATGGATTTCATATATTGACACCAAAATTTAGAAAGATGAAGCGCTATAGTGGTTGTAACTTCAGGTCCTGCCCAATAATTCCTGGCTGCTCTTTCTGATGTCCTCCTATGTGTGTCATGGATACTACAGGTCCCCTAGCTCCTCTCCTGAGAGATCCAGAAAGGGCGTCAAGGTGGTGCATGTTGTGCATTCCAAGGAGACAGGGAAGGAGAGGGTTCTGTGACAGTAAGATGAGCACACTCAGCTCTGACCTCACTCCCCGCATGAAGAAACAAATTTCCTTTGCATTACTAATATTCTTCTTTATTTTCCATAAATTTGACAGTAAATAAACATGTGTAACTTAAAATACATTTAAATGCAGAGAGAAGGCCTAATGCTCTGCCTAAGAATGGATGACGCAGTTCTTCATGTGTCACCTTGAGCATGTGGAAGTCACATCTGAGCCACTTCTGAGCTCCAGGCAAAGAACCTGAGATACAGGAATAAAAACACAGACTTTGTGTTTCATTTCCAGGAAGCAGATGACAAACAGAGAGGAAAATACAAAGCAAAAGTAGCAATTTATTGATTGATTGATTGTATTTTAGGGTAGGGTCTACAAGGTGTTCAGGGTCTCACTACGAGATCAGACTTGCAGTGATCTGCCGGTTTACAGCCTCCAAAAACCTGGGATTACAGGCATGCAGAACACACTCAGTCTCAATTTCTATTTCAATGTGTCCTGGGGACAAGGCTGGCACTACAGGCCTGAGGATGGAACTGCCGACACGTGCACCTGCTTATAGGTGCTTTAATCCAGTGAGATATTTGACCAGCCCCAGCAAATTGTTTCAAATGATGACTAGATGAACTCTGTGTTTGATTTTTGCCATCATATGAGGTAATTTAAGATTTACATATTTAAAAATTATTATCAATTCCCTGACCTGGACTCTCTCTCTCAGGCTCTCAAATCTCTAACTCTAAATACTTAAATCAGTGATGATAATGAAATATTACTAAGATGTCTTTTTTCATTGAATTGAAAAAAAGTTCAACATGTTCTCTGAGTGTCTTCAGATTCCAGTCCTGGTGATCAGAAGAGTCATTTTGCCTTCAGAAATGACACATGAACATGTATACAGGTAAGAACATGTCTTACTATTAAGTAAAATTTCTAATTCAGGAACATGAGCATGTAATGATCCCTGCTGCAGAGTCACCTAGTCTCCTGGTGATTATGTCACACAGACTGGAAGCTTCAGATCCTTACATCTAAGACTTATGCCGTTGTATATGGATTTAATATAAGACTGAAGTCTATAAAGATTATTCAGTATTCAGCCTGGACTGTGTTGTGCCTTTGTTCTAAATATCAAAACTGGTGGTGAAAAAGAAATATACACTATAAAGTCTTTTTCACTGGAAAAAAGTTCAACATGTTGCCTGTGTGTGTCGTTAGGTTCCAGTCCTGATGACCAGAGGACAATCATGCCATGATTCCTTCAAAATGACATTTAATTACGTGTGCCTCTGAGAAAGTAACTTACTGTGAAATCAACCTTCTGAGAAAGGTACACTGCAGTGTTCCCCCACCCTAATCCTAGGCTGTTCTTGCAACCCAAGGATTTTACTTGCAGCCTAGATTTTGGGGCCCTGGCTTTCATAAGAGAAGGAGAGCAGGCTGTGCGGATTGTTTGAGGGGGCACCAGCCCCTCTTCACTAAGACTCCCATTTATCCTGTGTCCAGCACTAACTAGCCCTGTTCTGCCATCACCCTGATGGCCAAGCAGCACCCTGTCCCCTGTGCCCTAATGCCTCTTCCTGCATCCTGGTAAGCTGTGGTGCTCTCCCCAGGGAACAGGACAGTGAGGTCAGATTGGGGCTGGTTCCTCTGTTGTCAAGGCTCGAGGATTGACACAGGCCTGCAGAGTGTCCTGGGGATTATGTCACGTGGTCAGGAAGCTTCAGTTTCTGAGAGGAAATCTGACTGGTTTACCCTCTGCACCTGTCCTGCACTGCCCCTGCTCAATGTGTGTCCCTTGCGCCCCCTGCTGGTCGGGAGCGTCACAATAGGTAAGTTTGTGTCTTGGCTCCCAATGAAGTCCTCTCACTGTGTCTGTTGCACAGTAGTACACGGCAGTGTCTTCAGTTTTCAGTTTGGTCATCTGCAGATACAGCGTGCTTATCGAGTCATCTCTGGAGATGGTGAATCGGCCCTTCACAGATGCAGCGTATTCTGTGGTGTAACTGTTAGCCTTGTTTCTAATAAAACCAATCCACTCCAGCCCCTTCCCTGGAGCCTGGCGGACCCAGCTCATGTAGTAGTTACTGAAGGTGAATCCTGAGGTTGCACAGGAGAGTCTCAGGGACCCGCCAGGCTGCACCAAGCCTCCCCCGGACTCCACCAGCTGCACCTCAGCCTGGACACCTGCAAACACAGACACATCCTGCTCAGTTAATATCACACATGTTCGCTGTGTAACCCATTCAAGCCAATCAGACACTCAGTGTCTGTTGCTTCTTATGAATTACCATTTAAAATAGAAATGAATAAAACCCAGCTCAACACCAGCTCCATGGTGGGCTGCGTGTACTCTGTCCTGTTAGCCACAAGGGTACAGCTGCTGTCCAGAGCTGCAGAGTGAAAGCTGGGGTGGTTTAAAGAGGAAGACAGGTGACTTATTTGCATTTTCTCCTGCTATATAGAGAGCTCTGTGAGGGGCAGTGAGATAGCTCAGGGGCACGAGTGCCTGCCTGGCAAGTCCAAGTTCCTGAGTTTGATCCCCGATTCCACAAAAATAAAATAAAATAAAATGAAAAATAAAATAAAATATAGAGCTTTGTGAACAGGAAGCAGCAAAATTTTAACACCAAGTAGATGTTAGCTGATACCTCAAATATGTGGAAAACAGTATCACAAAATTAGAATTTTATGTAATTATGTTATAATTTATGGTTCATAAGCTTAATATATTTTTATGAATTCAAACAATACATGAGCCAAGTGTCCATATTTGCTCCATTGCACAAATGCAAAATTCCTCACAAAATCACAATGGAGTGACTCCTTGTGGCCAAGAGTTCAAACCTGAAGGGTGCAAGGTCCGGGGAGCGACATCCTCCTCACAATCTCCAGGGCAGAGTTGGGCGTCTGTGGTGAGATTCAGAGCTTCTTTCTGTATTTAATCTTATCCTTTTTTCCAACTCCAGTGTTATCTATGCTTCAGGCAGGGCTCACCCTGTGCACATCAGGGCCACACTGCAATGAAGAAGGTCATAGGTCGCCTGTGAGGCTCACTTAATTGACCTAAGGTGAAGTAGATTTGCTGAGAGATATAAACACAAATTTGATTTGTACAAATTGATATCCAATGTGCAAATTTGGTAAGACTAATGTCTTCAATTAATCTCCATCTGTCTCTCATCTGCTTGTCTATTGATCTATGTAGCTGTTATTTATTTATCTATCTTCCTGCAAATCCAGGTCAAGTTTTCTCAATTACCAAATACTCACTCTATAGCACCAAAACTAATTTATACTGTGCTCATTGAAAAACTTTTTTGCTTCTGCACTAGCTTTTGTTTGGATTATCAATATGGATCTTATATAATGTATATATCATAATCTAGAACAATATCATTAGACTTCATCTCATGTTTCTCTATTGATACTTTGGTGTATCGTGTATTCAAATACTGCAATGTAGGGCTGGCGAGATAGCTCAGCAGACTAAGCACCTGCTTAGAGAAGCACAAGGACCAGGGTTGAATTCCCAGAAATACCTGCAGTACAGGCCCCTGCCCCTACCCCTGGCATAATGAGCCAGCCAGCAAGTCCAGGTGTGGTGGGAAATACCTGTAGTCCCAGAGCTCGGCGTGTTGAGAGGCTCAAAGCACGACCATCACTATGAGTCCCAGCTGCATAGTAAGACACTGTAACAAATATGTTACATTGAAAAACTTTAATGTAGTTACAATTGTTTATGAAGAGCTATAATATTATCTTGGGATAATGTAGCCATTTCCTTACAACGGCAGTTAGTTATTTTCCTGTGATGGGGGCAGGAGTTCCTACTTCTGCCTCACATCTGTGGACATCTGCTTGTCTGCAAGAAGATCATGCACGTGGTTGAGCTCAAATTTCCTGAATTTCAACTTCCCGTGGTAGTACAGACAGACACAGTAGTGAGTGCTACAGAGGACAGGCTGGGCTGAAGCCTGGGGTTGAGCTGCATCATAATGGCTCTAGGTCTTCTGGTTTCTGGTCCATATGTGTTATAAAATGTGAAGTGCAGGGCATAACAGATTTGCACTTTTGATAGAAAATTTTTCATTATTTATGGCAAAATAATGAAATATGTATATATATATATATATATATATATATATATATATATATATATGGTGTGCATGTGCACATGTGGTTCTGGCCCAGCCCTCCCTGGAGTGGGGTTGGTATGTGATATGGTGCGAGGGATCAACACATGGTCCCTTCATTTGCTCAGCTTGCCAAAGCAGGCTATTTAGACTGCTCAGCTATCTGGTCAGCTCCAGATTTATAACTTTAGATCAGCATTTTAAGGGGAAGGATTTAGGCTATGGAGGAAGGCACCCCAAACCCTGAAACAGCCCGCTGGCTGCTGCTTTTCAGTGTGATCCCGAGGCCATGCTGCTCCACACACCCTGGAGGATCCCTTTCTAGTGCCCTGGTTTCTATGACATGAACTCAGGCCACAAAAAAAGATGAACCAGCTTCATAGGCTCTGTCAGGAAGACTGAGCTTCTGCCAAGCCCCCTGGAGCACGAGAGACTCTGACTAATCCTTGTGTTCTCTAGGATGACCTGAGAGAGGAAAGGTTAATCCAATGGGGCTTCGTGAGGAGGAAGTGCAGCCTGGACTACAACTCTCATAGAAGCACACACATTTTGGTTTGGAAGGCCCAAGTCTTTCAGGTCCCTTGTGTGAAGCCAGGAGAGAGCTTGAGGGCCTGGGGTGGCTCCAGCCCTCTCTCCATCACCACATTTATGAGGCATCAACACAGGTGGAGGCTAGAGCTGGAGGATGCTCCCTTCCTCCTCTGCCTGCACCTGCACTCAGGAGCCTTTCCTGATTCCCTGATATGAGACTCAATAGATCCTGGGCACAAAGTGAGCAGAATGTGAGGACACAGCATTCCATGGGAACTCGCCCTCCACGTGAATTACTGGTGCTCCAGTGCAGAGGAACTTTCTACCTGGGTGAGCATAGCTTCTGGGTTCTTGCTGTTACCTTGGTGAAGGTCCCCAGGCTCCTGAGTTCAGAAAATGTTGGACATGAACTGATGAGGATGTGAGGTGATGCCAGCAGGTCCTGCATCCTGTCCTTCAGTGTTGGGCCCTTTGCAGTGCACTTCAAGCAACAGTGGGACTATGAGCCCCACACTTCCTGGCCAGGTCACTATGCTGTCATCCACTACCTGGCCTTCAGATGCCACCAAGGATGTAGGTTGTGCAGCCAAAGTAACTCACAGGGGTCTGTGGGTCCACCTGATGTTCCCTGCCACATTATCTGCATCACAGACAAATCAGAGATGTCAAAGATGGAGGCAGCACTACAGCCCACTGACCGTGATGACATGGTACCAGTGCAGGACGTTTGCCATGCCAGCTGCCAGGTGAGCTGGCTCATCTCCATGAGAGACACAAAACTTCCACAGGAGAGTGCATCAGTTGGAAGGACATGAGTGGATCTTGCTAGATTCCCACTGCTGGTCTCAGGAACCTCAGACCCTGAGCAGCCATGAACACAGACTTATACCTGAAGGTCCTTTAGTGAAATGCCAATTATCTGC
>PVKN010014763.1:0-18926 GCA_004027915.1 Capromys pilorides
AAGAGAGAGAGTGGAGGAGGGAAGGGGAGGAGGGAAGGGGAGGGAAAGGGAGAGATCTGGTAGGAATTTCATTTCACTCAAGGGCTTGAGCATGATATTTGATTCGATTTGGACAGGGGCTGCTCATAACACACTGATAACCCATCCAGTAGGTTTATACAGGTTGACAGAAGAGAACATGGAGGCTCTCATGCCTCTGCCCCTATAAACTCTGCAGTGAGTCTGTTTTCTTCTCAGCCTCCCTCTGCTATTTTGCTCTGACTCACCAGTACCTGGCTCTAATCCAGACCTTGTCTGCCCCATTGGGGCTCATGGGCCTCTCTTCCTTTACTAAGCTCAGCAATTGTAGACTGAAGCCCAAACTCTCAACTATTTGTGATATTTTCCAATCATGGTGCACCTACACCTCACCTGTTGGTCTCAAGAAATGACAAAATCTTATTCAGAGAATAGAGTGACCCCAGAGCTTCTAGATGTGTAACCAACTCTAGGGCATGTGACAGCTGTGTTCCAGTCCCTGTACTGGGATGTTGTATGTTATGTGTCAGTGCACAAAAGAAATGATGAGAAGACCCCATGAAGGTAGCTCAGAGGACTCACTGAGATTCGTCTCTCAGTGAGCATAGAACCCCAAAAGTAACTCAGCTTTATTTCAGGCTAGTGAGCGGGATCTCCTGCACAATCACTTTAGTAAAGGAGGACCATGGGCATAGTCAGGAATGTGACCAGGATCTCTATTGACTTTCACCTTTTCCCTATAACTAGGTTCATACAGATGTTAATTGTTAACACTCCAAGCAAGAGAGGAAGAAACAGACAGGGTGCCAGCAGGTGAAGCTTCTATCTGCCTCCCTGAATCCCAGCTTTCCAGGATTCCCAAGTGACAGACTACAGGTGTCCCTGTGCCTTGTTTACTGCTCTCCACTTCTTGAGATGCTAGTTAGACTTTTGTCTCCACACCTGGAGCAACTTGTTGTACAATACTACATCATTCTGCATTCCACTAGCACATGTGCTAATTCAAGGGAGTTTCAAGGACAAGGATTAAATAGGAAAACAACAACATGGAGAGCATGAAGACACCTAGTCATTCAAATGCAAATAAGAAATGCCAATTAAGCAAAGAATATCAAAACACTTTGTCAGAATTTCTGTTCACAGCCCAAGTATCTAATTTATAGATCTTAGGGATTCACAGGTTCTCAATTTTGTTTTTCACATCATAACCACACATGACAATGAAGAAGCTGTGTACATAATGTATACATAAAATTCTTATTTTCATACTAGTTCCTGGTGTTGACAGATAATCAAGGTCAAGCTCTGTGGGAGTCCCTCTCCAGATTCTCCTCTCTGTCCGAGAAGTCAGTATTGGTTATCCCAGAGATACTTTATTGGAATCCCACCAAATCAACGCCAATTTACCACTCCCACTGCAACTCATAGTGAAAGTAAAGACACTAAAACATATTTATAATTATTGAGGAGTCAAGGGGCCTTAAGTCCAGCAATGAAGATGGCTTTCTGGAACAAAGAAGCTGGCCCAGGGCCTCGCCTGGGTTTTATTCAGTGAAGGAGGAGTGGCTTGAGGAGAACTGACTAAGAATTATGGAAGTAGGTGAGTACTGTGAGCTGAGGTCGCGGGGAGGGCTACATCTACCTCTGCCATATGCAGAGAGGATCTGCAGAGAAAGTAATCTACATTATGCTATTGAGATAGTATCTAATGTTCGGGGGGTGGGTCTGGTGCTTTGACTCTGATGTAGTCTTTCAAGCCCCAGGAAATCATAACTCTATCTGGAGGTTCAATCCCAGCTGGCTCTTCATCCTGTCTCAACCTAGCTCACATTAAAGAGAAGCAGGTGTAGGTTACCAGGGGAACACACACACCACCTTCAAAGACTATCACCAGCACCTCAGCTAGACCAATATACATTACTTAAGGCCAATTGAAAGGATAAACAGAAGTTCTAGCCAGCTCTGTACATATCAATACAAGGAAATAGGGTCAGGCTCAATCAAAGTGGAGACAATTGCTCTTCTTTCAAGGAGAGCTGCTCAGGTGGTCCTCCACAAATTTCTATCCCAGAAAAAAGAATAGATGTAAGAAAATATGTTCAAATCAACAAAATGTCATACCATTTTCTGATCAATAAAACATTGTACTTAAACATCATGCTAATACAATAAAATAGTGTTTTCTTCAAATTTTGCCTAAATAAAAGGACTTGAAAATCTTTAGGGTGAGTAGTTGGGCAAACATGAAACAATTCATGTAAAAGGAAATTTTGGTTAGATTTAGTCAGCTAAATTTTATTTGAAACTTTAAATAAAAAATGAATGAAGGTATTTAAACACCTATGTGTTTTGAAATTATTCAACAAACACTATTTGTTTATAAGTTAAAATTTCTGCCACTTCATTTTCCGTCAGCTATAACACTTTTAGGACTGAATTTTTTTAAAAATGGATGTTAAGGGGCCGGCGAGATGGTTCAGTGGTCTAAAGCACCTGCTTAGGAGGGCTCAGGCGACTGCGGGGACCGCAGTTTGATCCCCGGCACCACATGCTGCGCCAGCGCCACCACCAGGGCAGGCTGAGCCAGCCACAAAATGAATAAATAAAGAAACAAACAAACACAACAAGCAAACAAATAAATAAATAAATAAAATTTTTTAAAAAAAATGGATGTTAATCTCACACTCCCTTACCCTAGAATTAAAACGGAATGGCTTACATCTGTAATTGTGTATTTCCGTATAAACTTTTTATAATCCCTTAAGGATAAAGAAAATTATAGTAAGCCACAGTGCCTACACATTTTTTGTGATATGACATATTTTATGTGACATTTTATTGTCTCGTAAAATCTGTGCCACATATCAGAAGAATTGCATTTAAATGCACAAAGTACATTAGATTCCTTACGAAAACTATCTCACTGAATAACAATGAGAAAATTAAATAAAATAAACTTTTGAGGCAGTAATAAAATTTTATTGATCCATCCTCTCAAAAACTGATACATTTAAGACGTAAACAAGCTATGTTTCATTTTATGAATACATGATTTCTGGTGCCTGCCATAACTCAGCTTGCATGAGGTGGTATACTCAACTGCCCTGACCTTTTGGCACACTCAGCAGCTACCCAAAATCATGGGTATGGCCACCACACTAATGCCTGGGCTTGGGGGCATACAATTAAGTGGAGGAACAGAGTGAGTGATCCCATACATCTTGAACAATATGGCAGAGGCAGACATAAACGCTCGTTTTGCTACTAGAACACTGCAGAAAAACTGAAGAGCCAATAGATCAAAATCTAGTTTCTCAAGAGTGACTAGGAGGCCAAGCTGTGAGTCCCCCATGCTTGGAAGAAAATAAGCAGGATGATGTCACCTAAACAAATGCCACAGGAATGGACGACATCACGGCCTGCCTTCCATAAACATGGGGCTTAAGACAAAGGCAGATGTGCAGGAAGCTTTTTAGGTAAGGTGATGCCAAGACAAAGAAGGGTGAGCAGGAAGTACAAAAGGAAAGTGAGGTAGTAGAATGTGTCAGAGTTGACAGGTTGGTCACTATTCCGGTAGAGTGGTGGCTCAGTCAAAAGTCACTTCTGAGGTTCCTTTTGAAATGCATCTCAGAAGTGTGGGCACAGACTGTGACAGAAGAAAACATTTCTCCATGAAAACACGCTGCCACAGGAGTGGGCCCCGGTGGCTCTGAAAAGTATTAACGCCTGTGCCCTTCTGCGTTACATATGTTTGGGTCTGTGTGTGTTCCCAAGGGTACTGAGCCTGAGCATTGCACAGGCCCAGGAGACCAGAGAATGTAGCATGGCCTGAAACAAAACATGGCCAGATTACAGCTGCATGAAAATGGTCAGAGTTATCAGCCTGCATTACCCAGGGCAGTATGATGTACAGGACCAGGAGCATTGACCATAGGAAGGCAGGGCTGATGGTGCAGGCACCAACAAAGAAGAAATGTGCCCCTTACACTAGCCACAGAAGGCAGGAGAGGACAGACCTATATCAGACACCAAACCTGCCCTAAGAATAAGAATCTGTAAATAAATGAGAAGAGCAGTACTTATAAGTAACTGAATTCTAAAGCTAAAAAAATGAGAAATTATCTTACAGAACTGGAGTGCTTACTTGCTGGCAGCTTTTGGTTCAGCATTGTGCAGAACAAGGGTATGGAGACAGAAAAGACTCCAATCTAAGTCGTGGAAAGAATGTCAATCTAAGTCGTGACAAATCAAATTGCATAGCATCTGAAGCAAGTGTTGGAACACTTGCTGCCATGGCTTTCACTAATTCTTTAAATGACTTGGTTTAGATACTCCTGCCCCTTAAGGAGTTGTTGTGATTGAGCTAGCTAAGGTCTGTTATATGATGGAGATGGTATGGCCTTGATCCTCTTGGTCCCCAGGAAACTAAAGTTTGTCAGCAGCCTAAATAAAGCCTTGGCAGCTCCAGGAGAAAGACTGTGATGATAATTCACTGAGCTTGCCCAGAATTTATTAGTTCTGTGGTGAAAACCACAGCTTTTCTTTGCAAAGACATCTTAAGGCCTTTCTGCAGTATGTGACGGAGACACTGGCTCATAGTGCTGGTGGTATAGCTCAGTGGACGAAGCGCTTGCTTAGGGAAGCACAGGGGCCAGGGTTCGGTTCCTGGCCCAGCCTGCTGCGCTGGTCCCACTCTCGAGTGCACTGAGCTGGTGATGGAGTCCGGGTGTGGTGGCACACACCTGTAATCCCAACACTTGGGAGGCAGGAAACAGGAGGATCACTATGAGTTCGAGTAGCATAGTGAGACCCTGTATAAAACAAGCAAACGAAAAAAAAAAAAAAAGACACTGGTTCATAGGGAACCCCAGGAAGATCAAAATAAGACTTAATTCTTTATATATCCAGGGCAATTGCAAAATTTTCACCTATGTCCTGAGAATACAGATGTATCAGTTCCATAAGATAATTCATCAGATTAATATTAACCAGTAAGCAAATATATTCCAAAAACAATCCAAGTGACTAAAGGTCATAGAATTTGTATCCATACCTTAAGTAATTATCCTTAATTGATGCCCATTGAAAAGTTATAATGAATTTCAGAGGTCTTATAGTTTACACACATAGGATATTAGACTGTTAACCAACCAAACTGATCCACATTAACACAAAGATGGTTGAAAACCAACCAAATCATGTTTCCCAAATATTGCAGTGTTTTGGAGCTGTTCATTTAAAAGGAAGAAAGGTTAAAACGTACCCAACATTTCAAAATAATTTAACTCTTGGCCTCCTCAACCAATCCTACATGTTAATATGTTCATCAATCATATGAAAACTATACATTGTTTCTGGGTCAGTTATCACTTAATTTTTCTTTAAGACTGTGTAATTTTGGAGACCGAACTGTCCATCTAGCCTCAAGGCCCATTCTGCAAGCAGCGTTGATCATACATCCTAAAGAACAGGACTAATTCTAGATTCGGGGCTTTGTTAGGCATGGCTGAAGGGCCACATTCTCGAGACTACAGACAGCTTAATTCACTTAGTACTATTGTATGTCTGATCATACTCGAATTTAGGTGAATGTCAATCCAAATAAATGAAATGAGCAAAACTATTTATGAGCATGAGATAGAGTAGTGCTCTGAAAGGTGACAGATCCCTGGGCTAATGTACTCTCCTACTAGATACACTTTCAAGCCCACTCTGATACAGCTACTGGGATTACTTCAGTGTTTCTTAGGAAGTGTTGAGTCCTGGATGGTGAATTTGTTTTCTATGGTGGTCATCAACTCTCACAAGGCAATGACATAATATAACACAAAGTTGCTGTTCTGTGGGTCAGAAGTCAAATAGAATTTAAATAGCACTTTGATCGAGGCACTAGTAGGGCTGCCTTTGTTTCTTGAGGCTTTAGGTCTAATTTCGCTTAGGCTTTTCACAGAATTCATGGTCCCCTGGTGCACAGCCCTTGTGTTTCAGAGCAATAACAAATCACAAATACAAGAAGAGCTAGAACAACCAGGACACTGAATCCTTCTCACACCTCCATATGACGTTTTACTCTCTCTTTCTCATTTTTCTGGAAAGTGTCTTCAGTTAAAGATTTGTGAGATTCAGTTCACTGAAAGGAACAGTTAGTGTTTATATTGTTTGATCAACCTTACATGCCTACATCTGGTAATCTGAGCAACTACTTTCAAGACAACAACATACAGTATAATCGTTGTTAATTTTCTGATATCTTGTTTTGAAAATCTTTATTTTCTGTTATTGTCTTTAATGTATAAAAGATTGGTGTGATTAAAATGAAACCCATTGGATGTTCTGGAACATCATCACCACCTCAAGTTTTACAGTTTGAATTTTATCTGCAAAGGGCCCTTTTCCATGGGTGACGCATTATACCATCTGAGGATTAAGACATGGACTCCTCAGGGACAGTTACCACAGATGGGCAAAGTGATTTCTATACACTGATTATTATTCTATGTAGCAACTGTTTCTGTACAGAATAAATAACTTTGGAAGTCAATAGTTCTCTATTCAGGAAAGAAATATTTGCATATTTACAGCAACCATCAAAACCCTTCCTTACTTCTGATCTTTACAATCTACTTTTGTTTTAATTGGTAAAACTTTGACTCTGTTTTAGACAAGTGCATTTTTAAATTCCGCAAACATGCTTTCCCCACACAGTGAGCTTTCCTGGCCTGGCAGGAGTTACTCACCTGGTCACTCCATGCTGCTTTCGCTGCCCACCTCACCTCCCGCACACGGGTAACATCGCCCAGCCTTAGCAACTTTGGCACTTGGACTCTTCCTTCTTGGAAATGTCAAACACTTTGTCTACAAGCAAAGCTCAGGAAGTAGGAGATTGGATTTCCTTTCCCTTAATCAATGTGTGATTTGCTTTTAGTCATCATGATCAGATCAATGTTTTAATTCTTTTTAGAATACAAGGTAAGGCCTTCAGATATTCATAATAAATAATCAGTAGGTTCCTGGCTAATGCATGTCCTATTGTTGTAGGCAGCTGAATTAGATAGAAATATTATAGGCAGTCAGACAAGGACACAAGAAGGAAGACAAGGTGACTTTACAGCTTTGCAAGAGACCAGATGTCAAGAAAAAAGAAGAAACAAACGCAGCCACATACTTCCCTAGGAATGTGCATCAGGGATTGATATTCTGAATAGGTATCAATCACCTTAAAAGAGTCTAAATGAGTCAGTAACCCAATCCCAACAGGAAAATATTCTGTTCCATATTCATGCCCACTTGCTACGGGACTCCCTTCCCCACTCAGTACTGGCTTTAATCAATTTTACCTGAGCAATGGTGCTTGTAATCTCAATGGTTGACCATAGTTTTGTCCCATCTCATGCCCACTTAAGCGAGTTTTCATAGACCTTAAACCCACCCCACCACATAGTTTTGCACTATAAAATCCCTGGAAGAGACAGCTTCCAGGGGATCGCCCACTCAGGACCCCCCTCTTGTCTCTCTCAGACAAGAGCTTTCTTTCCCCTAATAAATCTATTCTGCTCATAACCTGCATTTGTTCCTAAAATTCATTCTTTGGATTTAGAGAACACAAACTCATCCCAGGTACTTTTTAGGTTGGGAGATCAGTTTTCCCTATATCATTTGGAGGTTTCCTTTTGGAGATCATCCATCCCAGATCAGTTTTTTCTTCCTGTATCACTGTTTACTTATGTGAACTGATTAACACTGCATGAATGATTATCACTAAGTTAAACAGAGGTTTAATTTTGAAAAAAATAAACAGCAGTACTGCAGCTGCAGAATTGATAAGATCTGGTTTCAGCTTGTGATGTCATTCTACCCCTAATCCCCTCAGCCTGACATTTACATTTCAGGGGTAAGTTTACTGAGCAGATTGTAGAAAAAAATTCTACTAGAGACATCAAGATTTTTACAAATTCACCCCTGTGACCAAGGGTGATGGACTTGGGGTGTGCGAATCCACAGAAAGGAGAAACTAACAGGGAAAGGGGTGGGACAAATAAATGCCAATGGCAGAAAGCAAAAAGGATAGAAAATAAAAATAGAAACGTGAAATTTACTCAAAGAAGAAAGAAAGAAAGAAAGAAAGAAAGAAAGAAAGAAAGAAAGAAAGAAAGGCTCAATTTTCACTCATCTAAGAGACAGAAGTGATAGGGATGGGACAAGGAAATACTGACCAAGTCAATGATGACTGATAGTATAAGGACAGGGCAATGAATAGCCATCCATTTCCTCCTAGGATAAGTGGTCAAGAACCACATAAATGGATCAGTGGTTAATTTCTGACAAGAACTGCAAAGTGTTTACAACTGTGACTGTTAGTTGGTTTTAAGATGAGAATGTTAAGAAATAGATTACTTTCTACTTCTCAGCTTATGTAATTGCCTTAGTTATGCTTCTCTTGTTGCTGGGAGAAACACTCAACGCTCAAAATGAAGGAAGGAAAGCTTTATTTAGCTTACAGGTCCTGGAGGCTCCAGTCCATATGCAGCTAGCTCCAAGGCAAAGTGGCACATGACAGAGAACAACCTTTCATGATGGCAGCAAAGAGCACAGAGAAAAAGGGGTGGCAGCAGCTCTAGCAGCTAGCTCACCTCTCATCGCTCCTTACACTGTAATGAAAACTGCCTGCCCCATGTGAGTGCAGCATCATGACCACAAACCCAGCATTGGATCAAGAATCAGTCAGACACTTCAGAGGCCAAGTCACCTCATGACTGCTGAGGCTTTGAGGGGACACCTATACACAAACCGTATCAATAATGATACATATCACTCATTTCCATGATTTTATACCAAAAAGTTAACCCCCAAAAAAATAATCAATTAGTAGTTCTGGAAAGAAAAATACAACTAAAATTAACAAAAGTTGAGGAAAAAAAATCAGAAAAAAGGGTATTTCTTAGCTTTGTGGAAACAGGTGCCAGGTATGGCAGCACACTCTTGTAAGAGGACCAGGTGGGGGGCTGAGGCAGCAGGATCACTGGAAATCCTGGACTACAAACTGAGCTCGAGGTGAGTTTGAACAGCATAGAGAAATTCTGTCTCAAGGAGACAAAAAATATATATATATAAACACATAAAACAAAATATCACAACACCTTGGTACCATAAAAAAAATGCTATGACAAAATAATGGGAGAATAACAGTAGTTAATAAATTATATGTTGTTATCTTTTAAAGACATGGGAATAAAACTTTCTCCAGTGGATAGTAGCACAAACTTTCCTTTCAGTGAAATAAAAGACACTAACTTTGGGACTATGGCCATTTCCACTATTTTGATTCTTCTTATCCATGAGTACAGAATATCTTTCCATTTTTTAATACCCTATTTTATTGTCCTGTCCAGAATAGTGTAATTTTCAAATATAAGATCTTCTACTTTCTTTGTTATATTGATTCGTATTTAATTTTTTGAATGCTATTGTGAAGGGTATTGATTCCTTAATTTCTCTCTCAGTAAGAATACTATCAATTTTTCAGTGTGGATTTTTATACTCAGCTTTGCTACTGAATTTCATTATCAAGTTTACAAGTCTTTTGGTGAAGTTTTTGAGGTCTTCTATATAGATTTTCATTTTATTTGCAAATAATAATTTAGCTTCTTCCTTTTCTATCCTTATTCCTTTTATTTCTCTCTCGTCTAATTGATCTGACTAATGTTATCAGAAAGTAGTTTTCAAAATTAACAGTGATTTTTTTATTTTTTTACTTCTCTTACTTTTAATAAGAAATAGTGTATAACAATGTGACAGTTTTAAAATACATTAGTAGTACATTTCAATATTTGATAAAATGCGTATTGTTGTCCTCCTGTTAGTTATACAGAGCACAGGGTGTAGATGGTATAATTTTTCAAATCATTGTTGGTACAACAAAATTTCTTCTCACTGAGCTAAGAGAAAATAGTTATATACATAATCCAATGTTCGATAATCACAGTGGGTCATTGGTAAAACTGGCAATGTTGGAAGCTATTGATTTAAGCCTTTTACAGCTCAGCATTCCAATCTAGCTTTCCTTTTTATGCCTTGTGGTTAAACTTTTCTGCTGGGTGGTTAAGGGAAAGTTTAAGCAAGACCTGTATAGCAAAACATGTAACTTTTGTATCTCTCAAGGTCAGTCAAATCCCCTCAGGATTTACTTTGGAACCATGTACAGTGCTTTGTAGAACTGCTGTCAGTGTAACAGTGAATTTTTTAAAAGATAAAAAACCGAGACATAAAATAGGGACAAATAGAATTTGCTGAATATGGTAGAATATTTGTTGAGTTTCTCATTAGGAAAAATGGCAGTGAGGTGGAAAGGAATGATACGTTAAAATATTTTTCCTCATATATTTTCTTTCTATTTCTCTCCCCAGGTTTTTGTAAAGCCTTCTCTGCATCCAACACATGCTATTCATTTCATATAGATTAATTTTATACAAGGATAAAAATTGAACGAAATGAATAGAAATAGTGTCAACTCATGTACTCTTTTGCAATTAGAGTTCCTGGTATAAATAAGACAGCCATCCTGAGGACCAAAAGAAAGAATATACATAATGAATATGACAGTCCCACAGCCACGTAGGAATTAATCCACAGGAGAGAAGAGCCACTATATGGAAGTTACAATACCCATCCTAATGATCCAAAGATATCCTGATCTGATATTGACAAGGAAAACTTAATTTTCCTTCATTACACTCCAATGTAAAATGCCAGTTGATCGTTGACCTTTCTGGAAGAAAAACAATGTCACAATGTGGAAGATATGGGCGTATGATGATTTTGGCTGAATAGACATGCCTTATGGCTCCTGGGTCCTCTTGCTACAGTTTATTGGACTGACCTCCGTGCCTGCATACACAGTGTCCTGCACACCGCTGTCTCCAGCATGCATGCCCTTCAGGAGCTGCCGAAGCCCAGCTCTGTCACTCTGCTCCTGTTCCTTTGCTTGCGCCTGGGGATCATCTCAGCTCAAGTAGATGAGTAAGTCACATTTTTCTCCATGCTATGGGAAGTGTTCCTGGGAGGATTCCTCTCCAGACCAAGAACCACATTCTGCTCCTTAAAATATTCTCCAACACCAATGTTACACGCCTTAGGCCTCTGCAATATTTGTGTCTTTTGGCCTCACTCTTTACCTGCTTGGAACCTGTTTTTGAGGTTTGCAAACTCAGTTCCTGCTGCCACTGAATTTTTAGTCTATTTTCTGTCTTGCATTTATCCTTCTGCTTTTGCCCTAAGTGGAAAGGATCTACAGAGATGTGGTTTGATCAATAACTGAGACAAGCTTTGCAGAAGATATCTGAACTGCACAGGGGTCCGTGGCCTTCACTGCAACCAGTATACAAGACTGTGCTGCCCATCACCACCACACACGGGTTCACTGGCAGCAGTGATCTCCTCTTTAAGATTTGTCTTCGACACTGGGGTCATAAAAGTGTAACTTTTACCCTTACCTTTCCTGGAAGAGTTGCTACATTCCAAATTCATGAAGGATGAAGGTGGTTTCTAGGTCTAAAGTTATCTGCCAGAAAAATAGAGAAAAGAACTGTCATGACTCAGCACCTTATTAGAGAAAGGGAAACTATATTTTTGGACCAGAGCATTGAATTGTAAAAGCAGTGAAGGGTTTCTTGGAGAGAGAAGTAGCTAGCATGTGAGAATAAAGTCACGGACACTTTAGTGAAGCAAGAATACCTGCAAACCAGAGTATTTTTGCCTGGACATCTCTTTTATGGGCTTTGCTCTAACTTTGTCTTTCTTTCTCTTTTTCCATATCCAGACGTGAAATAATTTCAGTAGATATCAGCACTACAGAGGGAGAGGCAAATGAACATTCAGTAACATTGACAGTTACAAACAATATGGATAAACCCATGGCGGTAAGTGAAGAATTTAGAGCAAGCTTTGGCAAAGAAAGAGAAGGAAAATATTATAATGAAGTACACTGATAGTCACCACTGAATTTATATAAAAAGTTTATCATCATTTAGAATCTAAATGCTTCACTTGCCAAATATTTTCGTGTACATTGGCCTTGGAGCTCAGGCTAACCCCATTAGGAATGTGTGTGCTATGACATCCCATCTAAAATTGAAGAAATGGTGGTATGAAAATGATAAGAGACAAAAGCATTTACCCAAAGACAAGACTCTGTATAACCACAAAAAGATAAAATGGGGATTAGGGAAAGAGATTTATCTATGTATGTAAGTAAGATGGTTTGGACAACTGTACTGTAGATTTCTGCTTGTGTGCAAAGGAGCAGATCATACTTAATTCATCTTGTCTCCTTGTTTTCCAATCTTTTTCCTTTTTTGCCCCGACCCGCAGGGCTTCAACGGGTGCAGACCACCTAGGGAGGGGAATGAAGGGACAGGAGACACGAAGGAAGGCAGCAAGACAAGAGTCTGATCAAGCTGCGAAACTTTATTTTTTGGATAGGGCTTATATCCACACAGGGCAGGATGTGGGGGGCGGGGGGGTAATGGTGAGGTCACAGGGTAATGCTAATTGCCTTGTTGCTAGGCAACCTAACCTTGAATGTTCTTATCCTAACCGCCGAATGTTTTGAGCACTTTTTGCTAAAAGCGGTGTTAGGGAAGAGGAACTAGGGAATGCCAGCCTTTTCTTAGAGGGTGCTTTGCTTTAGAGAAAAGGCCATGTTCCATGGCCCCTGACACTTTTTCTCTCTTCTTTTCTTATATTTTTTTCCTTTTTTATTTCTTCTTCTAGTTGTGCACGAATATGTCTGATAATATGAGCAACTAATTTAAAGGCAACACTATGCATTACAATAAATACTGTGAAATTCATATTATTTTGTTTAGTGAAATTCTCCATCATCTGTAATTTTTCTCTTTTAATACTATTTTGTACTCTCTTTTAAAAAAATAAAAAATAATTTTAAAAAGAAAGGCAATTAGGGAAGTGTCCAGGCGTACCAAAAACTTATAGAGAAATACAAACAATACCTGATATTTATTCAAATATAATGATCATACAAATACTTTTGGTGTATTTCAGGAAGACATCTTGATACTTTCTCTTTTTTGTCTGGCCTCAAAAGATCATTTCTCCCATTTGGACAACTGCCATTTCCTCTATTCCCTCCTTAATAAAATTTCATAGTTTTTTCTGGTTTACAAAGAACAGGTGCCAAATACACTCAGCCAAGTGCCTTGAAACTCCTTACACAGTAAACATGGTACATTACATTAGTTAGGCTTCATCACTCACAAACCACAAAAATCATAAACTCATCCAAAGACAGTAGTCATTAAGCTCAAGGGGACAAGAAATATGTCATAAAGCTGAGAAGAAAGGCAATGGAGGTGATCAACTCTGCTCTTGCTTGTTGCATGGGTGGTTATCTCTTGTGGCTTCACCACACCACAGTAGACAAACCCATGTCTCCTGCCTCCATTTTCCTCTTGGTTTACAAAGAGGTGAGCATCATTTCCCATTGAGTTTGCTGAGCAGAGCTGCGGGCCTGGGACAGATTTAGTCCAACTCATGTCCCAGACATAGCCCAACAGTGATGCACCACTGGCCCTGCTAATTCTAAAATGAAGAACTAGGAACCTTTTCGTGAACTAGCTGATGAATTAAATGCTAAACAGAGCCAGACACCCATGTTTACTTCTACTGCATGAGATGGGAAACAAATATCATATCTGAAAACTCATTTAAACCACATTTTTAAATTTTAAAAACTGATTTGCAGGCCAAAGTAAACATTAGTTTATTTTCTAAAGTGAAAATCAAATTTGAACATTCCACATAAAGAACTACAGAAAAGCTGATTGAACCCAAGTAAGTATGATAGCTTTGGGTGGTTCCTTCCTTCCTTCCTTCCTTCCTTCCTTCCTTCCTTCCTTCCTACAACACCCTAAATTATGCTAATCTTACTTAATGGTTGATTCAGTGCTGCTTCATCTGGATTTGCGTTCTTTTACCTTATCCTATTTTCTTTTCCTCAGGTTAGAGCCACCACTGCAAACAACCCAGACATTACTTACTTTGATGGTCATTTTACTTATACTGCATGTGTGTATGACACACAATCCTTCTTCTGGGACATCGTAGTCTCAGGTACATGATATCACCTCCTAATGAATGATGTGTATCAGGTAGAGGGAATGTGAAAATGCTCACAGGGGAAAACAAAATCAGTTTGTGGCAGAAAGCAAAGGGGGAAGGTACTGGAATAAAGATGAGCTGCAAATGGAAAGTGAAGATAAAAGGCTCAGCATGGGGCAGAGTAGTTGCCTAGTAACCACTGATGCTTGTGTATAAGACTACAAATGAAAACTGACAGAGATATGGCAGCAGAGAGGAAATGGGTTGTGGGGGAAGCCTACATGAGAAGACCAGAGAGAAGCTATAGTGGTCCTATAGCCTAACAGCTCTGCTTCTGCTTTCCAGGGAGCACTGACGTGGTGGGGACTGTGGAAGTTGTATCAGATGAAAATATATGCCCTCCTGATGAGGAACAGTACCCTGCAGTCGGCTACCAAGTGTCTGCTGCTGTCAGAGTGCCTTACTACCCTGAAATGGAAAATGTGTTCTGAGTCTTGGTGCTAGAATCTTGCTCATCAGGGAACTCTCAGTTGCTGATACCTCTATTAGTGGTTAAATAAACTCTGTACAACTTTGCGATGACTTCTTTGTATTCTTTGTCTCTAAAACTTAGAATTGAATCTGCACAGATATCCCAACAGTTCTGTTTTAGAAAGAAGGCATTAACCCTGGTAACAAAACCACAGAAGGATTTGAGCAAAAGAGAGAATCACACGCCAATCTCGCTAATGATCATAGATGCAAAAATCCTCCCTGTGACACTAGCAGATAAAATGCAGCAAATCATTAAGAAGATAATACACTGGCTGGTGAGATAGCTCCATGGACTAAGCTTCTGCTTAGACAATAGCCAGGATTGGGTTTCGATCCCCACCACCACATGCTGATCACAACCCACCCCCAGATGCACTGAGCTGGCCACAGAGTCCAGGTGTGGTGGTGCATACTTGTATTACCAGCACTGAGGAGGCTGAAACAGGAGAATCACTAGGAATCTAAGCTGTGTAGTAAGACCATGTACCAAATACAGGGGAGAAGGAAGAGGGGAAGGAAGGAAAGGAGAAGGAGGAGGGGGCAAGGGGAAGAGGAGAAGGAGATAATACACCATGACCGAGTAGGATTCATCCCAGGGATTCAGGAATGATTCCATAAACACAAGTCAATAAATGTAACGTGCCACACTAACACAACTAAGAACAAAAACCACATCAGCATCTCAATAGATGAAGGAAAAGTACTTGATAATTTTCAAAATCCATTTATGATTAAAATTTTAAAAAACATAGAAAATTGGAATAGAAAAACTTTTTCTCAATCTGACTAAAACCATATATGACAAGCTACAGACAAAGTTAGACAAAGTGGTCATTCTGAAATCAGGAACAAGATAAGTAAGTCCAACATCACTGCTCCAATTCAATATAGTTTTAGAAATATTTGCCATGGGGCCGGGGAGACAGCTTAGGGGCATAAGTGCCTGCCTGGCAAGTGCAAAGTCCTGAGTTCAATCTCTGGTTCCACACACAAAAAAAGATAAAAAGAAATATTTGCCTAAGCAATTATATTAAAAAGAAATAAGAAAGTATGTATACAAAGGGAAGAAATTAAATTATCATTATTTACCAACAACATAATACCTTACAAAGAAGACCCAAAACTTCCACCAAAAGACTACTAGAATGAAAAAGTTTTAAAACTTTTCAAGAAAGTTTTATTATTAATACTTATTATTAATTATCATTAATTAATGATAATGGATATTTAAATTATTTATAATGGTTATTTATTATAACTTATTATAATAAATGGTCATGATAAAAAGAATAAATTGTGACCTATATTCAATTTTCAAACATTTGCAAATTAGAAGATAACATTGAAGAATTTATCGAGTTACAGAAGTTTCCCAGAGGGCTGGGGAGAAATTTCAACAGCCTACGTGCCTGGCTGGCAGGGACAAATATCCCAGTTGTATCCCTAGCACCACATGTAGTACCAGCCCTGAAAGTCTGGGCACTCTGTGCTGGCCACTTAAATCAGGCATGGCAGTGCACACCTGTGATCCCAGTGTTGGGGAGGCTGAAACAGGAAGAGTACTATGAGTCCAAGCTGCATATCAAGATCATTTACCAAATATATAAATGAATAAAAGATTTTTAAAAATAAGATTTTTGAAAAAAAGTTTCCCAGAGACATCAGTTAACACATATTGTTCCTGTACCTTGTCCAAATATAATACTTGCTGTATATTTTTAAGTATTTAGGGTAAGCAAGATAACTCAGCAAACTAAATGCCTGCTTTGGCAAGCACAGGGACCAGGGTTCCATCCCCGGTTCTGCATGCCACTTCAGCCATGTCCCCAGGGCACACATAGCCAGTAACTGAGTCTGACAGTGGTGGTGCATGCCTGTACTCAGGGCTGGTGAGACTAGAAACAGAATCATCACTACAAGTCCAAGCTGCATAGTGAAGCCCTGTACCAAATACATAAAATGGAAAAATAATTTAGTCTGTTACATTAAAATATGGCAAGGTGGAGTTGGGACCTCCAGGGGAACTCTAGATGCTCATTCCAGCCAGCACATAGGTCCAGTGTGTGAGTGGGATCATATGGGGCCCTCTCGATCCTAATTCCAGCCAGCGTCAAACCCCAGAGTGTGACGGGGGCTGCCTGTCAGTACGTCAGATCCTCATTCCAGCCAGCACCCAGGCCAGCCGTGTGTGTGGAATTTCCTCCACCAAACAGGCTTAGCATGGAACCCTGCAGCAGAAATCCCTGCAGAGAAGTTAGAGGCAAGATCCACCCAGCTGATCCAGTAGCAGAGTGTCTTGCCAGAGCAAGAGTGGCACAGTGGGTTCACTTCCAAGGGCTGCAGCAGGAAGAAGTGGAGCACAGCAGCCAGATCCAAGCCACACCCACCTGGATAAGTTTGAACTTAGTGGATCTGGACCTGCTGCCAAGGTAAGAACTCTACCAAACCTCTACACCAAAGGTCAGAAGACAGTGATATACAAAATGACAAAGAGAAGGAGAAAAATGCATTCTCAGGGCCAAATCCACCCAGAACAAATGCAGGAAACAATAGCATTGAAGAAATTGCAAGTCACACACCTGAAATCTCTGAAATAATAGCTCCTGAGGTAAAGAAACAACTGCATAAAGGTATAGAGGAAGTCAGATCAGAAATAATTTCTCATGTAAAAATAAAAATGATAACTAGAATGAAAGAAGTACTAAGTGCTTTTAAAGAAGACACTGATAAAAAAAGAGAATAGAAAAATGATGAAATCCTTGAATGAGCAATAGGAAAGTAATAGAATACATGAAGCAGATTCAAAGAGCTATGCAGGAAATTAAAACCTCAATAATTGCCAGCTTGCTGGCAAAATCGTTTGAATGAAAGTGAAAATAGACTTTCAGACCTTGAAGACACAATTGCAGCTAGCGGAAAGGTAAGAAAAAATCTCTTAAAAACAACTAGGATGCAGCAAAAAACAGTTTATTTTCAAGATGATGCAACATGAGACTAATGAGCATCAGTGAGAAAGAAGGAGTCAATACAAATGATATAAAAAGAATATGGTCAGAAATAATAGCAGAAAACTTCCCAAATGTGAGGAAACAATACAACATTCAGGAAACTGAAGCATATGGAACTCCAAATAACATCAACCCAATTAAAACCATACTCAGACACATGATAATCGAGATTCCAGAAATTCAGCACAGGAACAATATACTAAAAGATGCTACAGAAAAGAAACAGCTCGCAGCCAAACATCGTGGCACATGCCTGTAATCCCAGCACCAGGGAGGCAGAGGCAGGAGGATCAGTGTGAGTTCAAGATCAGACTAAGCTACAAAAGTGAGCTTAAGATGGGCGTGAACTACATAGCAAGACCTTATCTTAAAAAGACCAAAAAAAAAAAAAAAGAAAGAAAGAAAGAAATAAGGAAGGAAGGAAGGAAGGAAGGAAGGAAGGAAAAAAGAAAGGAGAAAGAAAAAAAGAAACAGTTCACATTAACAGGAAAACCCATCAGAATAACAGAAGATTTCTCTTTACAAAACAAGTCAAGAAGAGAATGGAGTAAAGCACTTTAAGTCTTGCAAGAAAGCAAAATCCAGCCTAGAGTGATATATCATGCAAAACTCTCAAGTTTAATGGAGAAGTGAAATACTTCCATGACAAAGAACAACTAAAGAATTTCATGATAATAAAGCCAATCCTACACAGAGTACTAAAAGATATTCTAAAGAGGGATCAAAATGACTACAACTCCATAAAGGAGAATGGAAAGAACTCACCAAATAAGGCAAACAAACACAGGAGAAAAAGAGGTATACAAAAGCAGTCTTTCAGCTATTCTTTTGTATATAGCAACAAAATATTTCCGTCAGCATATTCTACAAGTGAACTTATCCTGCACCCTATTGATCATGATTCTGCCCAGGTCTATAGGGTGGATATCAAGGAACTAGCAGGAGCTCAGTCCCACAAGTGCCACCTGGCCACCAATAAGCATCATGGACACTGTCTACATGCACCACATGCTAGAACTTTGTGCAATATCCTGTATCCAAACTGTTAGAAGCGCTGGTCATATATTTGCCATTCCAGTATTTTTCTTATATTTTATTCTTAGTAATTCTTTACTATCATGAAAACGTTTTCTTAGTTGATATTTTTGTATTAATCTATTCAAATACTATGTGATTACTCTGAATTTATCACAGATTTATACATAAGATACACCACATTCTGGCCTCTTAGTTGGACTCGTGATTTAATTT
>PVKN010014764.1:0-18923 GCA_004027915.1 Capromys pilorides
TTTTCCTTTTTTTTTTTTTTTTCCCTTTTCTGGTGGTAATGGGCTTGTACTATTTGCCCTGAGCTACGTCCCCAACCCTCTTGCCCCCCCCTCTTTTTTTTTTGTCTTTTTGAGACAAGATCTCACTATGCAGTTCAGGCTGGCCTTGAGCTCATTTTTGTAGCCCAGACTGGTCTTGAACTCACACCAATCCTCCTGCCTCAGCCTCCCAAGTGCTGGGATCACAGGCTTGCGCCACCACGCCCTGCTCTCCTTTTTGTTTTAAGACATGGCTGTTGCTCCAAAGCCCAGGGAGGACCGGTGTTCTCAGCCCTCCTGCCTCAGCCCCCCAGAGTGCCGGGATTACAGCAGTTGTGCGCTAGCAAGCCAGGCTGTATAGAGTTTCATTTTTACAGATGAGGAAACTGAGGCTCAGAGAGACTCCTGCCCTTGTGAATCCAACCTTTGTTTTTCCTGTGAACTTGGAGGCTGATTAATTATACTAGGCCCAGGAGAGCTACCTAAGGGAGCTGAGGCCTGGCGTGGAGTGGAGGGACATCTGGGTAATTTGGTACAGGAGGAGCCTTGGCCAGGAGGTGACATTTGCGCTGAGACTGGGATGAAAGGGAGCCAGTGTGGAAAGAGTCTGTGCAGCCACCAACCGAGCCCTGAGGTAGTGGCACGTTCAGAGTCATGTATGTGATGGCAGACTAGCCACGGGCCACCTGTGGGCAGGGAAGTGTGAGGTAATTAAAATGAGGCAAAATTGAAAGTTGTGCTCTTGGTGACCAGCGTGTGCTATGCGTGAGCTTTCTCCTGAGCTGGATCCTTATCCCTTTATCCTTTTTTTTTTTTTTTTTTTTTTAACTGAGAATCCCTTGTTATTTTTTATTTTAAAATAGGATCTAAATAGCTCAGACCGTCCTCACACTCCTGGTCCTCCCCCCTCAGCCTCCCACAGGGCAGGGGTCACTGGTGTGCAGGGCCGCACCTGGCTACCCGTGGAGGGTTGAAGCAAGTAGGGACGGTGGTGGAGCTGTGCCCCTTTGCGGTTTGCCCAGATGGGACTGCTGGCCAGACTGGGGGTGGGGGTGGGGAGCTGGGCCTGGCACAGGCCATGGGTGCCCGGCCTGGGCTGGCAGGAGCTGCTGCTTTGAGATTTGGGTGTTGTTTTGGGGTGGCTCCAGCAGGCGTGGCCAGGGAAGGGTGGGAAGCGTGGCTGGCTGCTCTCTGCAGGTGGCAGCACTGTGGCAGTGCCTGCAGGAGTAGTGGGGGGCAGGGGTGGGAAACCCTGAGGGCAGCTGGACAGCCCTTGCTGGGGACCCCAAGGGGGCGACGGCCTGCAGTTTTCACCCCACAGTCACGGTCAACCCAGAGCTGTACGCACTTCAGGGTCCCTGCATGTTCTTTGAAGGGGTCTGAGGTATAGTGGGTGAAGGGGATTGGAGAGGCTCTTAGCAGCAGCGTCCACTCCCGGTGCTCTTGGGAGGGGACAGATCATGAGTGCTCGGTTTGCACCGCGCCGCCCAGAGAAAGGCCCTGCGCTGGTGCCCTTCCCCCGCCCAGCTGCCGCAGGGCAGCAGCTCTGGGAGGGGCCAATGCCCCTCTCCGCTCCAGCTGGGCTCTCACGTTGGGCAGCAGGAAGTCTGATGCTCTGTCCTCCTGTCCCCCGCGCCCTTCCTGCTGCCCGGGACCCAGTGACAGACAAGTTCACCGAAAGCGTCTACGTCCTGGCCAACGAGCCGTCCGTGGCGCTGTACCGTCTGCAGGAGCACGTGCGCCGCTCCCTGCCCGAGCTAGCCCAGCACAAGGTGAGCGCGGGCCTGGTCCCCTGACCCCAGGGGACCGAGTGCCAGGCCAGCAGGGGAGCAGCCGCCGAGCCCACCTGTGGGGCGACTGCTCCTGGACACGCGGGAGGGTAGGCGTGGGGGCGAGGGCTCAGCTCTGCGGCCAGCGGGGAGCCCTGGGGAGCTGCGCCTCTGCTGGAGCGCAGACCCCGACCGCCCCGCCCCGCTCGCGCCCCGCAGGCCGACATGCAGCGCTGGGAGGAGCAGAGCCAGGGCGCCATCTACACCGTGGAGTATGCCTGCAGGTACCTGCCCAGGCCGGCCAGCCCAGCCCCGCTGTCACCAGACCTGACCAGAGGTGACAGGCCTGCGCCTGTTGTCAGCGGGACACTTTCTGTCTTCAAGAAGGGAGCACGTTAGCCAGGCAGAGGGGCACACAGTTGCCCCTTTGATGTGAGGGCGGGGGCACTGAGGCAGGAGATTATAGTTTCTCGATGTCAGCTACACAAATTTAGAGAGACCTTGGCTCACTGGGCGCGGTGGCACACACCTGTAATCGCAGAACTTGGGAGACTGAGGCAGGAGGATCCTTTTGAGTTCAAGGTCAGCCTGGGCTACAAAGTGAGCTCAAGGTCAGCCTGAGATACATAGTGAGACCCTGTCTTAAAAAAAAAAATGGGGCTGGTGAGAGAGAGCTCAGTGGAATAAACGCTTGCCTGGCAAGCATAAGGGCCTGAGTTCAGTCCCTGGTTCTGCAAAAAAAAAAAAAAAAAAAAAAAAAGACAAAGTAAAAGAGAGACCTCGCTTCAAAATCAGAAGACAGGTGAGTGGGCCGAGAGCCAGGGTGCCGCTCAAGGCTGGGGCTCCTGGGTTCGGCTCCCGGTCCTGGCCGGCAGATGTCATTGCAGGGCAGTGCAGTTCCGCCTGAGCCCGCAAGCTCCTCACACAGACACTGGCTCCTGCAGCACGGGTGTCTAGTAGCCAAATCTCCCAAAAGGAACCCTTGGGAGGCTGAGGTGGTGGCAGGGTGCTGGGGCCCCGGCTGCTCAGGACACTGATGAGTCCTCTCCACAGTGCCGTGAAGAACCTGGTGGACAGCAGCGTCTACTTCCGCAGCATCGAGGGGTTGCTCAAGCAGGCCATCAGCATCCGGGACCACATGAGCACCACCTCGCAGGGCCACAGGTAGCGCCGACGCTGCCCGCCCCCCAGGGGCCATCGCTTCCTGCCCCAAGGCCTCGCCGTCCTGGTCACGGGGCAGACAGTCTCCTCCTGTTCTTTGGCATAAGTGACGTTCAGCCCGAGTTCTGCCGTGTGCCAGATTCAGAACTGGGGCCACAGCAGTGGCCAGGACAGGCAGGTGCACGGGGACACTGCAGCTGAGGAGCCCACCAGGTGCCAGAGCACCTCGGCCTGGCTGCCAGGGAAGTAGGGGACATGCCAGCTCCAGAGGCAGCGGCCGGATCTGCAGACGGGCACGTGACCACATCGTGTTGGGGACAAAGGCAGCAGGAGAGAGGTGTGGGGACAGCTTGGTCGGGCGAGGACTGAGGAGAGCTGGGGCTGGGTAGGCGGGTCGGGCCCTCCGGCCGAGAGGCTAGAGCCCAGGCCCAGCGACCTGGGAGTGAAAAAAGTACAGGAGCCTTTTCTCTTTTTGTCTTTATTATAACTTCAGGTTCTTTGAGCCAGGGTCTGGCAGTGTAGTTCAGGCTGGTATTGAGCTCACGGCAGTCCTCCTGCCCTGGCCTCTCACGCTTGGAGGTGACGTGTGGGCCTCCACACCCCCTCATTATGACTATCAATAAATGCACAGTTGAGCATGCGCCTGCGTTACTGCCGGGTCTCGCCTTGCGGGGAGGTGGCTCCCCCCCCGAGTGACCAAGCCATGCTCGTCCCCACCATTGTTTAGGACAGGAGCGTGTGGCAAGGCCATCGGCCCCTTCAGCTGTGGGTGTGCCGTGGGGTGGGGTGCCCTCCCTCCCCCACAGCAGGGGCCCTGTTGACCAGGCTGCGTGGTCCAGTAGTCTTGGAAGCAGCTCCTGGTTTCCAGGTGCTTCCCGGTCCCCTGCTGCTGCCCAGCAGGACTCCCTGATCAAGGCCCTGGGCTCCTTTATTGAAGTCACTGTGTAGCCGGAGCTGGCCTCCGGGTGGCTAGGATTAGCGGTGCACGTCACCATGCTTGGCTCCCAGATCCTGTTGTAGACGTCCTGACCTAGGCCCACACCACAGCCGCGCCGAGCAGCCTCGTTGGCTCTGGCCTGGCCTCAGGACTCCGGGTGCTACGTTCCAGCCCTGAGGAGCCGCTGCGCACTGACCTGTGAACCAGGCTGCACAGCCACCGTGCCAGGCTGTGGTGGTTGGCGAGTGGCCTGTCTGGTCCCCAGCCCCATCGTATGGCACCAGAGAGGAAACTGAAGTTGGCGGTGGACACGCGGGCCCCACACCCTGGCACGTGGCCCCGGCCGCGTGCACTCCCTGGCTCCTCACCGAGCTGACCCTGGCCAGGCACCGAGGCAGCGGCCAGCCTGCTCCGCTCATCTGCTCCTCTGCTCCTGCCTCTGCGTCTGGCCGAGGAGCTGGACCGGGGTCCTGGGCTCTTCCCCCCCACCTCACTGCCACAGAATGGTCCCTCAGCCCCGTGGACCGGCAGCTGTCTCCACCACGGTCCTGGTCACTCCCAGCGCGAGCCCAGCCCATGCCGATGGCCCCCTCCAGCCAGCTTGGCCCTAAATGCAGCTGAGCATACACTGCTCTGAGCTGTGGGTGCCGTAGCCTGAGGACCTGGCCCGGCCCGGCCTGGCCCGGCCCGGCCTGCTGTGTGGCATGAAGCTTAGTACTCATCTCTGGAGTCCTGCAGGCACCTCTGCCTGGCCTGGGTTCTGGCAAAGCCGGCTTACCCCAGGGGCGGGCCTGGGTCCTGGTCTGGCCAATCAGAGCCCCTCTCCCTCTCCAGGTCACAGTGATTGGCTGATCTTGGGCCAGTGGCAGCTCTGGTTCAACACTCATCTAGGGTGCACAAGGCCTGTGGTTCCAGCCCTGCTCCCAGCAAGCGTGAAACCATGGGGCGTGTGGGCCACCGAGAGGGCTTCTGAGGCACCTTCCCATGGTGACGGGGAGGGCCCCGGACCCAGCTGTACCTGACACTGAATCATCATTGCCACTTCCAGAAGCCTTCTAAACTACTCTTGGCAAAAACTACTTCAGCCCTGTTTTCTGTAGGTTGGCGCTGAGCCCTTTGAGTTCCTGGCTGAGGGATCAGCACATCCGTGGGCGTCCTGCAAGCCCAGCCTGCCATGTGTCTCAGGCCATTAGGAAGATCAGAACAGGCTTTTGGGGTGCAGCCAGGGCGTGCCCCAAGTCCAGGGCTGTGTGAAGCCCTGCAGCTTGGTCCTGGGAGCTGGGTGGTGAAGCATGGAGTCTTGTGGGGCATCCGGTCTCTCAAGGGGTCCTGGGTGGGCAGGCAGGGGTGCAGGAGGCATCGGGGTCTCCCTTACCTAGGTGACCTCTCCGGGGTCCTAGAGACTGGGGTGGAGGATCTGTATGCAGCTCTCTTGCTTTGCCAGTTCCTGGTCTGTTTTGGAGACAGGGTCTTGTGTAGTGCAGGCCGGCCTCAAACTCTTAAGAGACCCTCCTGCTTCAGCCTCCCAAGTGCTGTGACTACAGACATGCGCCCTCACGCCCAGCTGCGTCTCCACTGTTCAGGCCCTAGGGGGTGGTTGTAGAGGACACATGAGTCCATCCAGTTGGGTCCACAGTCCCTGTCCCTGACCCCATCAGTCTGAAGGCACCTGTCATTGTCCCCTGCCTGTGCACCTGTCCTCTGTTAGTCCAGCAACACTATCGCTTCTGTGACTTCTGTGCCCCGCACACGGGACTCTTGACAGACAGCTGAGGGGCAGTCCTGGCTGCTTGGGACATGCCCCCAGGCTCTGGCATCTGCAGCCCCTGGCTGGGGTCTCAGCCATCAGCCAGCCGCTAGATAGCCGTCCTCTCCGAAAAGGGACCTGAGTGGAACTCTGGGAGGCCAGACACCCCTATCATCTCGTGTTGGGAACTGAGAGGTCCCGCTCCTTTGCAAGTCTGATTAGCTCCCCCTGGCCAGGAGGACCCACCTCTTCTGCCCGCCACCAGGGGGCGCACGAGACAACGCCTTGGCCAGAGCTGGGCTCAAGAGGGATCATGGTGGACCCCAGTGCTGGTGGGCCCTGATGGTCACCTTCTGTGTCCTGGTTCCCGCTTCTCGGTGAATCGTGCTCCCAAGAGACTGCGTGACCCCGCAGGAGCTTGCGTCCGAAAGTGGGGCTAGAGAGGAAGCAGCGGCTTCGTGCCCAGGGGGCGTTCAAGCTCCAGCTAGGCCTGCTGGGCCGGGACTGACCACAAGTGACCCTCGCCGGGGATGAGGTGTGGGCCTCTCCAGGCCCCTGGGGATCTGAGGCGGGGCTGAAGGACAGAGTGCACGGTGGCTGTTCCTGGGCCGCCTGTGGAGGTGAGGGTGACGGACTTCAGCTGCTCCCCGAGCTGAGCTCTTGGTGGAAGACCCGACTGCTCTTTCAGGCCTGCTCTTGGTCCTGCGGCGTCCCCGGCAAGGCTCTGTGTACCCCACTTTGGATCCCACCCCCTCCACCACGGAGACCTTCCTGAGGCTCTGTCGTTTCTCTGGAGACCCACGGAGATGCTCCTTGGGGCCACCACCCACTGGGCCCAGCCGGCAGGGGACAGCAACAGACATGCACCCCAACTTCCTAGGCCCACGTGGGGCTGGATGAAAGGCTGTGGCTGGAGGAGCCCAGACAAGAGGACAGAAAGGGGTGTGGACACGTGGTGGCGCGGGGACTGGCGGGCGGAGGTCCGGACGCTCGGCTCCTCCGCAGTGCACGGCCCTTCCCACCACACCCCGCGGCTCCCAGAGCTGCTCCAGCTGCCGCCCTCACGTAACCAGAGCCTGCCTGTTGCATCAGAGGCAGCGGGGCGGCCATGGGTAAACAGAGCGGCCCAGGGGGGCCCGGGGCTCCCCAGCCACCTGCAGCTCTCTGAGCCGCCTCCTGCACTGAGGAGCAAGGCGGAAGCCCCCAGCCTGGACCCGGGGCCCAGTGTGCGGCCTTGGGCAAGGCGGGGCGGGGCCCCACCAGGATGGTAGCGTCAGCCCTCGCCGTGCGTCAGAAGAGAAAGTTGCAGCGGTTCTCAGCCTTTGGCTGAGATCAAGTGGAAAAGTTGTAAATGGGTGTGGTCACACTTCTGTACCCAGCACGCAGAGTGAGGCAGGAGGATCACTTCGAGTTGGAAGCCAGCCAGGATGGTGACGTGAGCTCAAGGCCAGCCTGAGTGCAGAGCCAGCGCCAATCGCAAAAAAGAAAAAAAAAAAACCACTGAGTGATCCAAACTGCGCATGCCACAGATCTGTGCGGTGGGGAGGCACGAGTGCGCACGCTTCCTGCCTCTGTGCTCCCCACTTGTGTTTTCCACGTGCTTCTTCCTGAGTCCAGATGTTTGATTGCTGTTTTATTTATTTATTTGCGGGACCGGGGTTCGAACTCACGACCTTGTACTTGCCAGGCAGGCACTCGTGCCACGGAGCTATCTCCCCAGCCCCTGATTGCTGTTTTCCCCGGAGACAGACAGCAGGCAGCCAGAGGCCCCACCCGGCACCCTCTGTGCCCACCTAAACCCGACTCCTCCTCTCAGGACCCGTGCCCTGCCTGAGTCCCACCCATGGCTCTGTTTTATCTCTTCTATACCCCTGCCCCCCCCCCCATTCTACCAATGAGTGCTTCGAGTTCTTCCCACAAACTCATACTCATACTTGAAAGCCCAGTCCAAATGCCCCATCCTCTGGGAACCCCTCCCTGACCCTCATGGCACAGCCCTTAAGGTCAATTCTGATTGGTCCCAGGCTCCTAACGCTCCCTCTGGATCAGCCCATAGTTGCCCAGGATGTCCTCAAAATTGTGATCCTCCTGCCTCAGTCTCTCAAGCGCTGAAATGACCTGTGTGCACCGCCGCACCTGGCCATATCTGACCTTGGAAGAGGGCCAAGAGTGATGACCTCCAGACTGTTGGAGGGAAGCGGGGGAGTCGTAGGAGCGGCGCTGAGGCCACAAAAGTGACCCTGGGGCCCTTTCTGTAGCCCCTCCGCTCTGCGAGAAGGACTCTGGGTCCCTGTGCGGCAGGACTGGGGACCTCGGTGACCTTTCCTTCAGGTCGAAGGAGTCCGGTGATGATCGGATCGAGACCAGGTCTAACTTAAGGTCGGTGGGAGGCATCGGTGAGGGCTGGTTTCCTCAAGGCCTCTCCTGCCCTGCTCTCGGGTTTTGTTTAGCCGGGCTGGGAAGGAACCGGGCCTCGCACGTGCGCTCCCAGGCCCAGATCTCAGCGTCCTTCCGCCTCGGAGTCGGGGGCGGAGCCGAGTCCCGGTGCCCGCCTATCGCAGCCCGCGGCCACGCCCCTTATTAAATCAGTGTGGGCGGCCCCTCGCGCTGGGGGGCGGGGCCGCCGCTGGAGGACACCTGCGGCCGCGGGCTCGGGCACTCAGAGCGCAGTCTGCCGAGGTCTGTGCCCGGCGCCCAGTGTCAGGCCGAGCAGGTGCGTGTCGCGTGGACGGGACCGGGACTCGCGTGGGGTTCTCCAGGCGCCCCTGTGCGCCGGCTTGGGCTGGGGGGGTGCAGGTGTGCTCCTGAGCTCGCGAGGGCCCCGAGTGTAAGGGTGTGCGTGGGAGGGATGTGCCGGGGAGATCTCGCTGGGGTTGGCGGTGCCAGAAGTCCCTGTGGTCTCCTCAGAGTTGCGGGGGGCCCGATCCTGGCGTGCACCGCTGAGCACGAGCAAGAGCACGAGCAGGGTCCCCGTGCACACCTCGTGCCTTCCTATAGGGAGGAGGCGAGAGGCCACCTGCTCCTCAAGCCCCGGGGCCGCCTGCTGTCTGGACACTGGTGCGGGCATGGGTCACTGCCCTGGGGCTGTCAGTGGGTGACCTGGAGGCCGCATTACTTTCACAGGCCTCCTGCCTGGCTGGGCGGAGAGGTGTCACTGGTAAGATCATGACCTGTGGACCCTTGGCATCTGGGGAGGAAAATGCTCAGACTACTGGAGTGAATGGGCGTAGGGTCCAGAAAAGTGTTCTGTGCTGGGCATGCATGTTACCCAGCACTCTGGGAGGCTGAGGCAGGAGGATACCAAGTTCAAGCCCAGTCTGTCCCTTTAGTGATCTATTGAAAAAGGGCCTCCCTGGGCCTGAGTCAAGAGACCTGTGTGCCTCCCTGTGACCCTAGGCTCAGGAAGGAGGAACCTGAGGACCCTTTCAAAATAAAGATTTTTATTTTATTTATTTATTTATTTATTTATTTATTTATTTTATTTTTTGTCTTTTTGAGACAGGGTCTCGCTATGCAGCTCAGGCTGGCCTTGAGCTCACTTTTGTAGCCCAAGCTGGTCTCCAACTTGCACTGATCCTCCTGCCTCAGCCTCCCAAGTGCTGGGATTACAGGCGTGCACTTACCACACCCAGTCAAGATATTTTATAAAAGATTGGGAATATAACCCAATGTGAAGGCCATGAGTTCAACCCCCAGCTTCAAAAAAAAAAGTATTTTAGAATATTCAGAAGGCTAAAGCAGAAGGATTAGGAGCTTGAGGACAGCCTGGGCTACACAGTGAGTTCAAAACCAGCTTGAATCACATAGTGAGATTTGATATTAGGAAAAAAAAAAAAAAAAAAAACCCACTTCCCACAAGACTCGGGCTGGAACTTGGGGCCAACCTCTCTCCAAGCGGAGTGTGCTCCAGGCTCTGCGCACAGGCCCCAGCGCTGGGGAAAATGTATTTAGTTTTCAAAGGAACAGGGTTTGAGGTTTGAGTCCAGAGGTGCACAGCGCCCCCTGAATGGCAGCGAAGCCGCCCGCCTGTCTAAGGCAACAAGTGAACCCCGGCTTGCAGAACCCGGGGATCCTGGGGCAGGGTGTTCTCACATTCAAGACCTTCAACATCATTGAGCTGCTTTTCAGGTAGGAAGAGCCAGGCCGGGGTGTGATGCCCAGGGCCAGAGAAAGGGGTGGCTCGGGCCGCCCCGTGTGTGGCAAGGACAGAGCCAGGCAGTAGAGCCCTCTCCCACTCATTTTTCCCTGCATTCCCTGGGTCACCTTCTCATAGCGAGAGCCAATGACCCTGGCTCTGAGTCTTCACTGATTTTCTCTTGTTTGTTTGTTTTGTTTTTTGGCGGGACCGGGGTTCGAACTCACGACCTTGCACTTGCCAGGCAGTCCTTGTGCCACTTCATTGATTTTCTTGTTGAAATCATGACCCACCAGGTAGACATCTCGAAATGGAATAAGAGAAGAGAAATTCAAGTCATTGTCGCCAAGCTTGGCGACAATGTGTGTAGACATTCGGGGGCCCCCTGTTTTGGAAGATTTGGGGCACCTTGACTCTTAACGACTGATGTTCTCATCCTCAACAGTTTAGAGTACAAAGGTCTCTCTGGGGTCTGGGGTCTGGGAGCGTACCAGCCCAGCCAGGGGCTACAGGGTCCACAGGGAAGTTGGACTGAATTGTTCAGTCCCCAAAAAAGGGCCTCCCTGGGCCTGAGTCAAGAGACCTGTGTGCCTCCCTGACACCCTAGGCTCAGGAAGGAGGGACCTGGGGACCCCCACAGCATCCCCACACATGTCCCAGACTCAGCAGGCATAAAGAGATTAGGGTGCGGCAGGACACCGTGGGGCACAAGTCTAGGCTGGTGAGGGGTCGGGCGTCCTGTCCTGTGGTCCTGAGAAAAAGCTGTGTTTCCTGCAGAGAAACTAACCAAGTATGGCCGTGCACACTGGAAGCCCAGCGGTGTAGGAGGCTGGGGCAGGAAGCTCCCAAGTTCTAATCCAGCCCAAGCAACTTGAGCAAGACCCTGTCCCCAGAGAATAAGAAATAAAAAAGGCTGGGGCTGCAGCTCAGTGTGAAGGCCCTGGGTGCAAAGCTCAGTACCAGGAAGGAGGGAGGGAGGGAGGGAGGGAGAAAGAGAGAGAGAGAGAGAGAGATTGAGATTCACTGTCTCTGCGCTGCTGCCTGCCTGGGTTGGGCAGGTCCTGTGTGTTAATGAGGCAGACATGGGCCTGGTGTCATCGAGAACAGTGACCACACAGAGCACTGGGCTGTCCACTTCCAGTCCTAAAATCTCAAGGCCGAGGTGGGGCAGGGTGGGGGATGGCGCATCATCGCCACCCCAGGGCCTTCGCAGCCTCTGTTCTGTGGCCCAGAATGGCATCCCTGGAGCCCTGGTTGAGCCTCCGCCTGGTCCTCACTGGCCTCAGCTTCATCTCTGACCCTGCCAGGCCCTGTTATCTCTCTGCTCACCACCACCCTGCTCTGCACCCCCATATTTCTGGGGTGGACCAGGGGACCCCAGACAGCCTGGGCCTCGTCTGTCCCCACTCGCGGCCTTCCTTCTGCACTGACAGCTGTGCTAATTTCCCAGGCTGGGAGGCCCTGGGCTCAGGGGATGAATTTCCAGGGCCCCATAGGGAGCGCACTCTCTGGAACAAAGACGGAAGTCTTGGGCCATCCCTGTCTCCGCAGCTGCCATAGAGGCTCAGGGGACCTCACGGGGCCCCTAGGCGGCCTGGAGCCTGACCGGGTCGGGACAGTGGAACCGCACTTCGTGCGCAGGAGCCCAGCAGCCCTGGAAGTCCTGGGGAGGTGACAGGCCTGGTGCGTAGCCACGTGGCAGCTATCCCTGGGACTCAGCCGCGGGGTCTCACACCGGGGCCACAGGCCAGGCCAGGCGAGGCTGTGGGTTGGTTTCAAGGGCCCTGAGGCTTTCGGTTTGTTTTTGGAATCAGTGCTTAGGACGTAACCCAAGGCCTTGTGCAGCCAGGTAGGAGCTTACCACCCAGGTCCCCCTTTATGTTCAGATGGGGGTCTCCAAGCTGGCCTTGACATCACATCCTCCTGCCTCAGCCTCCCAGAATGTGGAGGTGACAGGTGTATGGGGTCACCATGGCCCACAGACTGTTTTAAAAAACCTGGGGGCTGCCTGGCATGGTGGAGCACCCCTGGCATCCCTGCACTTGGGAGGCTGAGGCAGGAGCATTGCCTGGAGTTTGAGGCTAGCCTGGGCTACAGAGGGAAATCCTGTCTCAAGAAAACAGAAGCCCCACATCTGTGGGCTGGCAGGTGCTCCAGGATAGAGCATGGGGGAGCCCCGCATTCAGTCCCCAGTGCTTGCTTGTTAAGAAGGAGGAAGGAGGGGAGGAAAGGGCTGCCTGGGAAAGTCGCTGCACGTCTTCTGCATGCCAAGTCCCCGGGAAGGCGACGGGACCTGCGTGTGCCAGGGCCTCCCAGGGCTGCACATCCGGCAGGGCTGAGTGCTGACCAGGAGGAGCCGGGAGGGGCACCGAGTGCAGGAGCGTGTGGAGGCCGGAGGCAGCCGGAGGCAGCGGACACACCTGCGGCTCGGCCCTGTGAAGGGAGGCTGAGGCAGGAGGGCCGCAGGTCTGAGCCTGGCCTGGGCAGTTTAGCAACTTAACGAGCTCCTGTCTCTAAATGAAAACGGTAAATAAGTAAGAAATAAAGAGGGCTGGGGATGTAGGTTAGCGCAAAGGCCCTGGGTCCAAACCCAGCACGGCAAATTTTAATTTTAATTTTTTTATTTGTGGGACAAGGTCTCACTGTGTAACTCGCAGCCAGCCTCCTGCCTCAGCTTCCTTAGCACTGAGATTACAGGTGTGCTCAGCGTCCAGTTCAGCGAAAAGACACTTCAGGGGTCTTTTTGTTTTTTTGGTTTTTTGGTTTATTTGTTTTGTTTTGTTTTGTCTTTTGGAGACAGGGTCTCCCTGTGCAGCTCAGGTTGGCCTTGAACTGACTTTGTAGCCCAGGCTGGTCTCAAACTCACAATGATCCTCCTGCCTCAGCCAACTGGGTGCTGGGATGACTGGCATGCGCCACCACACCCAACTTAAAAGTAAAATTTATTTATTTTTATATTTATTTAGGTCTTTTTGAGACAGGGTCTCGCTATGCAGCTCAGGCTGGCCTTGAGCTCACTTTTGTAGCCCAGGCTGGTCTGGAACTTGCGCCGATCCTCCTGCCTCAGCCTCCCAAGTGCTGGGATTACAGGCATGTGCCACCATGCTTGGCAAAATAAAATTTTAAGAAGCTGAGACTAGAGACCCCTACCTTCCCTCCCAGCTGCGCCTTCTTGGCACAGTGCCAGGGGACCCGGGGCTGCGTCCTGCTTACCCTAGACTTGCATCCTTCCAGCAGGCCTGAACCAGGGGAGGGGCCTGCTTCCCCTCCGATGCCAGCGGGACCCTGCCCCAGAAGTCCTAGAGGACCTACTCCAGGACTTGGGCATCGTGCCTTGGGGACTTGGAGGTGCTCCGCGTGCCCCGCGCCACCGCCTCCTGAGTGGAGAAGGAGCTAGGAGCCCAGGGTGGTGACTCAGGCTGGTCACCCCAGTGTTCAGAGGCCGAGGCAGGAGGATCTCGAATCAGAGCCCAACTGGGCCGTGTCGTGTGGCCCTGTCTCACAATTTAGAGAGGAAACAGGCCGGGGCGGCACCGAGAGCTGCGCTGCATCCCCAGCCTCGTACGACCGCACAGTCCAGTAGTGCGAAACAGCCAGAGCCGCCGAGTCACCCCGTGTCAGCAGCTGGGCGCCTGTCGGGGAGCCCCCCGAGCGGGCTGGGGCGCTCGGGGCCAGCCGGGGTGGGTCCGGGCCTTGCGCTGGGGGCTGCGGGGTTTCGGTGCACCCTGCTCAGTCCCGGGGCTGCAGCACCAGCCTTCCTAGTCCTGGCTTGGACACGGGGTCCCCCGAGGTTGCCCGGGCCGGGCTCTGCTGTGCGCCCCCACTGCAGCCCGGGACCCCGGCGGCGTGGGCCATGCACGGAGCCCCTTTTCTGGGTGAGGGGCTGGGGCTGCTCCAAGCCCCTCGCGTCGGGCTCCCGCCTTCAGGGGGCGCTTCCTGCAGCTACCTAATGAGGTACTTGGGGAGCAGGTGATGAAACCGCGCACCGCGTTGCGTGAGCCTGGGCCTCGCCGCCCCTCCCCCGCGCCTCCCCGGGCGCCCGCGCCTCCACCCACCCCCCCCACCCCCCCACCCCCCACGGCCAGGCCAGCGCTCCCCAAGGACCCGCACTCAGGGCGTCCCCAGGTCCCCTGAGGTGGCTCCTGACTGTGCGCTGGCCTGGAAAGGATGGCGATAAGGGCAGGAGACCCCTGCTCCTCAGCCAGGGTGAAGAGCGGCGGGACACGGGCACTCACGCGGGCTGAGGAGCCCCGCTTGGTGTTTGTTGACTGACCCAGTGACCGCAGGTACTGCGACAGAGGATTCGAGCCGTTCTGGGCTCCAGCCGCTGCCACCACACACTCTTACCCAGGGCTGGGGCCTGGGACCCTCGGTGCCTTCCCCATCCAGGCACGCGGCCCAGGCTCGTCCTGTCCCCTCTGTCACCAAATGATCAGTCCGTTCCCACCTGGACAGACACCTGAGCCAGCAGCCGCCCGGAGCACATGATGCGCTTGCCACGGAGCCCCACTTCACGTGGCTCCGTGCACCCGCCCGGTGGCGCCTATCTGTGGTCCTAGCCCTGGGGAGGCTGAGGCAGGAGGATTCCCTGAGCTTGAGGCCAGCCTGGGCTATGTAGCAAGACCCTGTCTCAAAACAATCATCGATTATTCGATCTTTGGTGGAGAGAAACCATGCTGAGAAATGCGCTCGTGAGGGCTGGAGGGGAGTGCGGCCGCCCTGCTGAGCTGGACACTGGGTCCCCCAGCCTGAGTTCTGGAGCACAGCAAGGCCCCCTCTCCTGGGTGGCTCCACAACACCCTCAATCTCGAGGGACTTTTCCAGACTGGGGACAGAACCCAGGGCCCTTGCCCAGAGCGGCACCCCAGTCCTTCCTATCTTTCATTTCGAGGCAGGGTCTCGCTCGTGCCCAGGCTGGCAGGGCTGGAGCCTGCGGCCCTCCTGCGTCGGCCTCCCAGAGCCCCAGGACCACAGGTGTGCACCACTGTGCCCAGCTTCCGGTCACCTCCTGGCTCCTGGCTGCTGGTCCACACCCTTTTGACCCACGCAGCGGTGGCCAGGGGGGACATTGACCACTGCCACGTTTGGGGGGGACTGGAAGGCGGGCTGCGAGGCCCGGGTCTCCCTAAGGCCGGCCTGTTCAGCCTCTCCTCCCCTGAGTGACCCCCTGGTGTCTGCCGTCCCTCCTCCTCCTCCTCAGTCCTGGCCATGTCTGTGCCCCAGGGGACGGGGCCCCAAACCTCAGCTTCCCTTGTGCCGAGCACCCCCCCACAGTTCCCAGCACCCACAACTGGGGATACGGCTGCCGGTGTCTGCAGCCCAGCTGTGATTTGCATGAAGGACAAATATACTCGCACCCGTGCCTGCCACTTTGCGCCCACGGCACCCTCGCACCTGGGCAGCAGGCCCGTGCTGGGAGGCTGCATTTGCATGGTGTATTCTGGGCAGGCTGTCAGCTGGGGTACTAAGAGGAAGTTGTTGGGGGAAGCAGGGGTCACAGTCATCCCTGAGACAAAGCAGAATGTGCTTCTCTGCTGCCCCACGTGGTCAGAACGGAGGCAGGAGGATGGGAACGACAGGAAGAGCTTCCTGGAGAAGTGGGTTTTTTGAGCTGGGTTTTGAAGTGTGAATAGGAGTTGGCCAGGTGAAGAAGGAACCAAAGGGCTTTATAGGGGGAAAATGTTTGTTGAATGGTGAGGAAGGTGGGAGGGGAGGTGTATTGGGAGCTGATGGCAGGCTGGAAGCTGGGACTCTCTCCTGAGGATGCTGAGCACTATGGACCGCGTGTGGGGTCGAATTCTAGTGGGGCTGCGGCTGGGCCAGGAGGAGCCCCCTTGCACCCACAAGCCTGGCCTCGGGCAGCAGGGATCCCAGGGCCCTGTGAGGGGCAGCTCAGGCTGCCTCTGTGAGCCTCCTGAGTCCTCCCAAGTCCCAGTGCCCATGCTGTGATGGCCAGAGCTGGACATGAGGATGAGAAATAAGAGCCCAGTACTGGGGAGGCTGAGGCAGGAGGACTGCGCACTCCCGGCCCAGCGCAGGAGCCCCGCTTCTTAGAATAAATTTGGACGTATGGAACTCAGTATGAAGTCCCTTTTAGAGGCAGATGACAGGGATGGGAAGTGGCCTAGCAGCCCAAGTGCCTGCCTGAGTTTGAGCCCTGGTACTGCATGCTGTGCCAGCCGTAGAACCCCGGGCATGGGGGTGCACACCTGTAATCCCAGCACTGGGGAGGCTGAGACAGGAAGATCACATAGTGAGACCCTGTACGAAACAAATAAATTTTAAAAAATAAAAAGTAGACAGAGCGGGTGTGGTGGCGCACGCCTGTAATCCCAGCACTTGGGAGGCTGAGGCAGGAGGATCAATGTGAGTTCGAGACCAACCTGGGCTACAAAAGTGAGCTCAAGGCCAGCCTGAACTGCATAGCGAGACCCTGTCTCAAAAAAAAAGTAGACAATAGACCACACCCCTGTGGACCCAGCTGCTGTTAGGAGGCTGAGGCAGGAGGGTTCCTGGGCAACAGAGTAGCATCCATGAAATCAGAAGCCAGGCCTGTTCCCACACCCACGCACAAGGGATGCACACCATCACGCAGGGCCTGGTGCAGCTCAGGGCCCCCCCATGCAGGCTGGCAGCCCCCGCTGAGCTGTACCCAGCAGAAGGGGTACCCAGCCTAAAGGAAGGATGGACAGGAGAGAAGGGACCCGGACCCCACTCTCCTGAGGCCAACACCAGGCACTGGAGGCCTTCCAGAGTCTGCTGGGCACAGCAAGCCTCCGGGGACCTGCGGGGGGGATGACACTTCCCAGCCGTGGGAACCCGACTGACCCTGGCCAGGATTAAAATTAGCCAGAGGTTAAATTTAGCAAGGACCCAGCACCCCGGCCTGGCACAGGGACAGCACACAGCACGGCAGTGAAGCTCAGGGCCGACCCCCACACCCGGCCTCGGTCAGTGTGGCTCTCCCTGCCTGTTAGGTGGGATACAGTATCTCTCATGCTGCTCAGACTGGCCTCGAACCCCTGGGCTCAAGGGATCCTCCTGCCTCAGCCTCCTGAGTCGCTGCACTGTAGCTGTCTGTCGCAGCACCTGGCTCGGGCCTGATTTTATTATCACTGTGGTGCAGGGCTGCATCTCCAGCCCTTCTTAGCTTGTGTTTTGAGGCAGGATCTTGCTAAGTTGCCAGGTGGCCCGGGCTTTCTCGGAACCTGTGATCCTCCTGCCTCAGCCTCCTGAGTAGCTGGGACCACAGGTGTGTCCAGCTCTGAATTTCTGAAGAGCTCATTGCCTGGCGACTGCCTGGCAGGGCCTGTGGCCTGCCCTGGGGCTGTGTGACCTGTGGTAAACTGAGGTGCCAGGGGTGGCTGCCCTGCTGCGAGCCCCTGGGCCAAGGGGCTATGAGGCACGGAGGGCAGGCTGTGCCACCCGGAGACCCTAGGCTGAGGGCTGTCACCTGGCCCTCAGCGGCTCAGGGACTCAGCACAGGGGCTGCCCCCCCGGGGCCCAGGGGACCTGGTGTGACCTCGTGTGACCTCGCGGGCCGCAGTGGCTTGGCAGGTGACTCCGTGCTTGCTCACCAACCCGGCGTGCCCTGCTGGGCCCCTGGTGGCCGCTGCTCGCCCTCCTGTAGCCCCAAGACCCAGGTCTCTGCCCATGGGGGCCAGGCCTCCCGGGGGCCCGGTGACCTCTGGCCAGGCACAGCGCTTGGCCAGGCCGTGGAATGGGTGGGAGGCCTGGCTTCCGGTGCCAGCATCAAAAGGAAAAAGGCGTTTGTTTGTTTGTTTATTTATTTATGCAGTACCAGGGATTGAACTCAGGACCTTGCGCTTGCCAGGCACCTGTTGAGCTATCTCCCTGGCCCCCAGGAAAAAGTCTTTTAAACAAGACTGATCTGTAATCATAGAAGGGAAAAAGGTTAGAAAATTCAGATAATTAAATAAGGGTCAGTCCCAGCACTTGGGAGGCTGAGGCAGGAGAATTGATGTGAGTTCGAGACCAGCCTGGGCTACGAAAGTGAGCTCAAGGCCAGCCTGAACTGCATAGCGAGACCCTGTCTCAAAAAGACAAAAAGAAAATAAAAAATTTAAAAAAAAATAGTGAGTCAGGGGCCAGGGACGCAGCTTGGCTGCACAGCACCTGTCTGGCAAGCACAAGCACAGGTCGTGAGTTCAAATTCTGATGCCCCCCAGAAAAGGGTAGGGCCAGGTGCTGTGGAGCAGCTCTGTCCTGCCAGCGCCCCAGAGGCTGAGGCAGGAGAACCTCCTGGGCGTCTCAGGGAGTCCCATGTTTCTCCCGGTGCGCTTGGGCAGCTGCAGCTCACAGGGGGCCCTTCTCCTGCCAGGATGGGGGAGGGAGGTGTGGATGACTCCCGGGGTGCCCACTCGGATGCCGACCTCCCTGCCCCCACTCAGGCTGCCTCTGCCCCACACCCAGCTGTGCCCACGGCCCAGGACCATGGGGAGAAAGAAAATCCAGATCTCGCGCATCCTGGACCAGAGGAACCGGCAGGTGGGTGTGGGCGGCTCGCAGGGCGTCCGGCCGAGCCTGGGCGCTGTGTTCGCTAATTTTCATGATCACTTTTTCATTTCTTATCCCTGAAAACTGGGGTCCCAGCTGTAGAATAGATGGAGCTTGCCATAGAGGCACCCCGCTCAGGGGACGGGGCCAAGGGAGGCCAAGGCCAAAGATAACGTCCCGAAGGGGCGCGGTCCCTCGGGTTGCTTTCTAAAGGATGAGTAGGAGTTCGGGAATGAGACACGGGTGCACCCCAGAGAAGCGCGCGTTGCGAGGCCCAGAGCCAGAAGGCGCGAGCGGGCACCCCCGGTCACAGGCTGTGCCCCTCTGTCGCGCGGCCAGGTGACCTTCACCAAGCGCAAGTTCGGGCTGATGAAGAAGGCCTACGAGCTGAGCGTGCTGTGCGACTGCGAGATCGCGCTCATCATCTTCAACGGCGCCAACCGCCTCTTCCAGTACGCGAGCACCGACATGGACCGCGTGCTGCTCAAGTACACCGAGTACAGCGAGCCGCACGAGAGCCGCACCAACGCCGACATCCTCGAGGTGCGGCCCTGGGGACGGGGCCTGTCGCGGGGGACACAATAAAAAAGGCCAGGGACACGGCTAACTGCGCAGACCCCAGGGGAAGGGAGGAGGGAA
>PVKN010014765.1:0-18920 GCA_004027915.1 Capromys pilorides
AATATGTTTGGGCTACAGTGGAAAGGCTTTGGGCTACATATAAAATTTATTTTTTCAGTTACTATAGCACCCAAAAATCTGTCTTTCTGTAGAATATTAAAGTCCAGGTTATCCCTTTTTTGGTAGTGAAGTTTGATGTAATCTGTGTTAATAATAAGTCACCTAATGGCCGTGGCCTAGAGATTCTGCAGAACTCAAGCAAGCCATGCTAATGCACATCGTGACTGATGAAGCTATGCTTTCACATGGCTCCTAGTCTGCTTGAGTGAGAGGCTCATTCATTAATATTACTTCTGTCTTATGTGGAATGAAAACACAGGGGGACAGTGGGGAGAAACCCCAGCACTCCCCACTGCCTCCTGGGCCTTTAGTCCCCTCTCATAATCAACCCAAAAGACCACATGAATTTGTCCTATCCTGGGCCTTTACTATTTTAATGGAAATTATAAGGTCATCAGTTTTTATTTGACAAATAAAAAAAAAAAGAGAGATCAAAGCAATGTTTCTGCGCAACCAGCTCCACCCCACCCTGTGCAGATTATGACATCTTAGATGCAGTGTTATAGCCTGATGCATTTTTCTCCCACTCAGCTAATCTCTGGGCCCTTCTAACCTCCGAGCCATGCAAGACTTAACTCAGGATCTTACTAGGAAGTCATTGGTGATGGAGTCCTAAAGCGTAGCGTTCTAACCCAGGTGACGTCTTTCTCTTCTCATCATCTGGTCACCTGCTAAGCAATTCCTCAAAATCCTTTCTCTTTTCTCTGACCGTTGCAGACCAGCACCTGCCATGCAGGGCTTAACCTGCACATGTGCCTCCCCGAGACCCACTCCCCAAGAACAGGGCTAAACCTATTGCATTTTGTTCTCCAACTCGAGGGAGTTTCAAGAAATAAAGAACACAACCAGACATCAGTGATCAACCAGAGAAGGACTCGCTTAGTGTGAGCAAAATAAAGTCTAGGCCTCTTTCTGCAGCAGTTCGGGAGTCTTCTTTTTTAGCCTTTTACAACTTTCTCTGTGTTTTCAACAGCTCAAAACGTTGATGGGTATTTTTGTCAAAACAGAAACATGGCTGTACATCCTCATACTTCTTGTTCTCTAGATCTGGCATCCTGTGACCATATTTTCCATCACATTTCATATAATATTAGGTCAGTGAGGAAAGATAAGTGCAGGAAACTCAGCTTTTGAAGGGACGTATAGCCTTCCCCACAGGAATTGGAGCACTCCCACGGAACTTGACTCTGGATGGTGCAGCCAACCAGCTTTGCAGGGGCATTGTCTATGTCTGCAGTCTCCCTGATCCACCTCAAGCCATAACCTGCAGTTAAGACCAAATTCATGAGTGCTACTATTGTAGCACTCTGTGATTTTGGAAGGTGAAGCAAAGAAGCCCACCGTGTCACCTGGTGCAAGCAAACAAATGTGCTCAGGATGAGGTGCGGCTCAGAGCTAGAAGGATGAGCTCCATAAGAGGAGGGTGAAAGAGGCACCCCAGGCAACTTGGTGAAGGCCTGGTCCCCAGCTTGGCTGGACCCTTCGGACACCTGTGTGTACTTCTTCCCGTGAGTGTCAGACACAAGGACAGATGCTCAAGGTGACCCTGTTTGTGGGAGCAAGAGAATCCTCTCCTTGGAAGTCTTCTGGAGATAGCCCATACCAGAAGAATAATCTCCCCTCCAAGGAACTCAGGATCTTCACTGGAAAAGAGGCACCTTCGCTATCAAAACACAACCTGTCACTTTGTCAAAGCAGCACTGCGATGTCATCCTAGATGCACTTGTTGATTGACGCCCCCAGGGCCCCCTTCTCTATAGGTCAGCTGTCAAGGGCAGAACAAACACCCCACCATCAGAAAGCAGGACTCAAGGGAGGGCAGGGACTACCAAAGGCCATCCTTGATAAGTGTGGGACCCAGCAGAAGGTCAGAATCCCACGTGTCATTTTGTGCTCTTTGTAGCACCCTGTAGCCCTGTATGTAAACTTCAAATCTTTCTCTATCAAGTGATTTCAAAATATTGCAGTGAATTTTTTTCAGTAGTCACTGTTTACATCTTCCACAGCCTTTAGTGTACCGTGCATCATATGGCACACACTCATAAACACTTCCAAATTGGTTTTAGGTGCATAATCTCGTCACTCCAGCCCTGTTTATTTGATGGGTTCTTTTCCTACACAATAAAACACAAATTCTGCAATGGTTCTTAAATTGTTTATAAGTTTGCCTGAACCTACCCCTGGCTCTACGATGGCTCTGTCATTTCTGCAATCTACATCCTAACCCCAGGTCCATTTTAAACTCAATTTGACTTTGATATTCTTTCATCTAGTCCTCATTTATACCCCTGCTATTGCCTTCCATGGGAGTTGCCTCCTGTGTTTCTGTGGTTTTCCGTGCTTTGTGAGCTCCTGAAGAGAAGAAGTTCTTAAGTGGTAACCACCTTTCCACATCACATGAAATGCTGTGAACATAGTGGAAGGACGCGACTGTTCCCTACATTTGAAAACAAGACAATAGGTGCTGGAGTGATAGCTTGGTGGTCTGAGAACTTGCCTGGCAAGCACAATGACCCAGGTTCTTTCCCCTGTAGCACATACTGTGCCTGACCTAGGGCTGTACCGAGACCCTGAACCAAATAAATGAAATTTAAATAAGAAAGCATATTGTTGTTCATTCTTGAAACCTTTGGTTCATATTTGTTATGTGTCAGTGTTAAATTATACATAGTATAATTTTACCTATCTGTATAGTAAGGCATGATGTAATTGGAAGACATAATTGGAACAAAAATTGAGAAGCAATACAGATGCTGAAAAAGCATCGGCCAGTTATGCCTAGGTAAACAGACGAAACTCTACAACACGGAGAAGCGAATCTCAAGACAAATAACACTACAGTCTTTGCAGATGAGAAGCCAGAGCTTTCGAGAGGAAAAAGAAATATGGTAGAGGTGGAACGTCCATACAAGAAGACAAACAGCAAGAGATGAGGTGATTTGGAAGGAGATCTGTATTTGAACAGGTATGTAGGCCCATGAGGAAATTTCTGAAAGAATTAAATAAAATCATATATTTTAGATAAATTATTCTGATATTCATCGGGGAATCAATCTGATGTGACAAGCACTGAAACCATGAGTCTGGAATGATTTAGGCTCCAAGCATTTATGTGAGGGATGAACTTGGGACCTCTGTGCTGAGCACTGAGTTGAGTCCCTGTTTTTGTTTTTCTGTGACAGGGTCTTGTTCAGTCTCCCTGCTTCCCAGCAGGGTCTGCAGGCCAGCATCCCAGCTTACACCTCCAGGTCTGGCTGACCCAGGATGGACACAGATGTCACACAGCTCATGCTACTAACAGCAGTGATTTGCTTCTATGAGAGCAAGCATGCTGAGAAGGAAGTAGCTCTGGTCACGTGAGACTTCTGATACTGCAGAAGTCCAGTGGTGGCTGACAGTTCCGAAGGAGGCATTGGCTGGTATCACTAGGCTTTGAGACATCATGGGGAAGCTCCTACTCATGGTGCTCTCTGAGGTTACTAAAAATACATGTGGAAAGGAAGAGGACAGAGGATGAGGAGTGGGGAGATGTGAAGAGGAGGAAAGCAGAAAGCAAGGCAGAAGGTGGGTGGGAGAGCAGCAGACAGGAAGAAGGGAAGGCAAGAGGTGGCAGAAGAGGGTTTTCATGGTAGGGAAGGGAAGGACAAACTTCATGATTTTTAGCCCCTCAGTGTGAACCCTAGCAAAGTTTAAAACAGGAAGCTGAGCCACAGCGACAGGGGAGGATGCAGAATTCTCAGCTTGAAAACAAAAGGTGAACTGCTGTCAGTGTCAGCTATCTGGATGAGTCACGGCCATTGCTTGACCAATTTGCTCTCTGTGAAAGCCTGAGAGAATGTTTTCTCTCTAGGTGACTCTCCTTTAGGTACATCGTATATCTTCAATCCCTTTCCTCTGTAGCCCCATAATCTCCTTGAACAGATAATTTGGGAAACCACTGAGTTATAGGATGTTTCAGTACAGTCATATGTGTCCTGAGTCCTCACTGACCTTGAAGGGCTAGGGACAAATATTGGCTATCCTTGTAGCCCTTCTTTTTCTCTAATTTTTGGTCTATAAACTTACATTCTTACCCCTCCAGAAGAAAAACTTAGTGATACTATTACACTATAACATAGGTACTTGAGCATAACATCACCGTCTTTCTGAGTATCAAACATATTAGACTTAACTTGAAGTTGGTATTTTCTATCAATCATTGATATTCTAATCTCTATAGAATGTGATAAAAGCAATTACACATTTTTAAATATTTAGAAATCTAAGTATACACAAAATTGTAGCTGGTCAATCCTATGACATTTTTCCTAGTTTTTTACTCTCATTTAATACTCTTTTTTTGTTTTCTTGTAAACCAACCATTTACTCATGAGAGAGTATAGCAGTAACTGAAATTACATTAGAAGCAGCACACAACAGTTCTACAAAGCACTGTACCTGGTTCTAAAGTAAATCCTGAGGGAATTTGACTGACATTGAGAGATACAAAAGTTACATGTTTTGCTATATAGGTCTTGCTTAAACGTGCCCTTAACCACCCTGCTGAAAAGTTTAACAAGAAGGCATATAACAGAAAACTAGATTAGAGTGTTGAGCTATAAAAGACTTAAATCAACAGCTTCCAACACTGCCAATTTTACCAATAACCCACTGTAATTATTGAACATGGGATTATGTATACAACTACTTTGTCTTAGTTCAATAAGAAGAAATTTTTTGTACAAATAATGATTTGAAAAATAATAGCATCTATACCCTGTGCTCTGTATAACTAATAGAATGACAAGAATATGCATTGTATCAAATATTGGAAATATACTACTAACGTGTTTTGAAACTGTCACATTATTATTTCTTATTAAAAGTAGTTAAAAAAAAAAGGAAAAGAAAAGAAAACGAAAGGTGAAGTGAAAGGAGGAGAGGATTTGCGCGAGTGAAGCCAAAAGGCAGAAACCAAGGGCTGTGGTCCAGGGCATTGAGTGGCCAGAGTGGTTTTCAGTGGGGGCCTGGAAAAAACAGAGAAAAGTTGGGGTTCAAGCCACCATCTGTATCTAAGAGCAGATTTTATTTGAAATCAGTAACATCCAAAATTATCCAAAAATCTGAAAATATTTTTGAGTAGAATCAGCAATGGCATGTGATTATAATGAAGTTGGCATTTTATCTTAATATCACCCATGAAAAAATCTTGATAATTAAAAAAGTTCTTGAATGTCACACAATGAAAGGGATTCTTCGCAGAAGAGGATTCCTTGTAGGAATAAGTAATTCTATCTTCATAAAATAGATCTAAATTCTAAGACACAACCCTTTACTTCTCTTCTTGCTTAGTTTAAGAATATAATTCATTTAAAATATTTTGCATATTTCAGCATGGTTAATCTTCCTTTATTTTGCAGAAGCTTGCGAGTTAGGGCAGGTACTTTGACTTCTGTGTCACCTACGGCTTACTTGTGGACTTTGTAGGTCAAGGGGATCACATAGCTGTCTCAGTGCTGAGCGGCTGGCCTGGCCCAACAGTGCAAGCAGTGCAGACTCATTTCTTACGCTAACCAAACATATTTGCACTCCGGAGTACACACACATCCTTCTCCCTGACGCTCCACTGGTTTACGCACCCTGAGAACCTGAAATCTGAATTGTGTACACTGGGAGGAGCTTCAGCATGAATAGCTAGAAGCCTTCTGCAGAGGCACACACCACATCAAACGATCTCACCAAAACCTGACTGGCCTGAAGGTTACCATATACCACAGTCTATTGCAGTAGTCTGCTGTTCCCTTCCATGGGTCATAGCTTAAAATTAGGATATCTGTGTAAGAAGAACACATGCTTGTATATGTTTATCTACATATATTTCAAATGGAGTGATAAATTTCCAGCCTATTTGCAAAATATAAAATAACACAGTTCTCCCAACATAAAATGCATAAGGGTTTGCTTAAGATGTAAGTGATGGAGCAAGTGCATTATAACTGGGTACAGGCTCCACCTCTGACACTCCTGATGCTGCATCTGAAGATAAAGCCAACCGTAGCTCTGGCAGTGTGGAGCTGGCCTCTGCAGCATTATCTGGGAGGGAAGTAAAGAACCTTGTTTATACTCAGGAATGACTTCATTGTTGACATTCCAGGGTGTAAGATTACCAAGTAAACTGCAATAGGAGACTTCCTTTTAAGAATTAGTCTTGACTTATGAGTTTGGAGAAATTCCATCTCTTGAGGAAAGAAAGCTTCATGCAAAAGGTGCAGTCCTTTATACTCATGTTTACAAAGGTATTCTACAGACCTTCAGACACTATCACTTTTGCGTGCCAAATGCTGTTGCAACTTTAAGCAAATCTATGTAACTGTTTTATAAAGTACACTGATTGGACTTTATTTCATTAACAATAGAAAATATATATCATGAGTTGAAAGACTAGGCATTTAATTATGACTTGTTTATCAAATGTTATTTTTAATAGTTCCTTTTTGTGTTATCCATAGGTTAGTAGTAAATCAAAAAATAATTCTTTATATGTATTTCATAAATCTTAAATCCTTTATACTTTTAAGTGGCTTCAGGGATGATGTTTGTTCCAGGTTGTACGAAATATTTAAAAAAAAACTCAAATATGAAGTAGACTATAGCTGTTTGTTGAACAGGAAACTTATGATCAAACTGCCCTTATAAAAGCCAAGGAATTTTGAATGCAGAGATTTTATTTTGTTCTTTTTAGTCTTTCAAAATACTACATGATACAAAAATCATATGCACAATTTAGATGCAGAGCCAATTTTAGAAACTATAATTTTTGGTTCAAAAGAAATCTGCAATCTTGCAAAAATGAGACTCAGTTTAACAGCGCGTTTCCAAAGAAACTGAAGCTGCTTTTCTTGCCTTTCTTCTTAGACAAGAGCCTGGAGATGGTTTCTCTTAGTATTCTATGCACAACGGGTTGGGGGGCGAGCGGGGGATGGGGGACTCCACTGAGCTCATAAGCACTGGCCGGATGGTGCAAGGAGAGCACCTTGTGTTTGTGTGAGCAGGACACCGCCCTTATGCTCCTCTGGTATATCTCGCTTTCCCTCCCCTGGTGTCACATCCCCACACCAGCACTGTCCCAGTGTGATCCATGGGACTCTAGAGTTCTCTCTTCATCTGGACCATCTGGGCTTACAGCTCACTTCAAATTCTATTTTTTATTTTCCTTTCAGATTTAAATTTAAATAGATATGATAGCAGATCTGATTTATTATTTTAACTTTTCTACCCCAAAAGGCAGAAAGATTTTTATCCACGTGATTTAAGCATTTTCCCCACTACAGTGCCCCTAATGCAACCCTGTGCTTGCATCTTTATAGCGTGAAGTGATATGTCAGACGGCCAGAGAGACAGCAGGTGAGGGGACAAGGAGATGTAAAACAAATGATGATGCGTCATGCACACGCACCGAGTCCCCGCCACGAGCACAGTCACTATGCATTGCAAAAGTGTGCTAATTAAAGTAAAATTGAAAATATACTTCTGTAGGTCACATCTGCTGCTTTGCTTTTACACCATTGCTTTACTCTTCCTGTCATTTTATAACAGGAATCATTTTTAAGTACTGGAAATCTGAATTTAGATTTGTTTCTTTAAGGTTTTCTCTCTTTTGTTTTGTGGCATTTAACTGACACATAGCATCTGTGCATGTCTGTGCACAGTGTGACAATTCAGGATGACCGTACAACATGTGACGCTCATCAGTGATCAGTATAGGGCATCCTTCACCCCAAGGGTACACCGGTTCCTTGTGTTCACTGGAGTCAACAACTTATTAGGGGCCTTGTAACATATACGCTTCTCTAGGTATTTTCAGCCACTGTTAACCCACTCTTCCCCAGGGTGTCAGAAGGCATCCTTCCTGCCCAGCTGCCTCTGAGCACACTTGTAAGTCCCTTGCTGTCCTACGTGAGCCTTAGCTTCAGGAGCCTGGAGGATGACTGGCATAATAACTGGTTGACTGGGCCTGAGGGTGATGTTTGTTCTGACCGTCCCAACATGAGAGGTTTCTCAGCTCACCCTATAAATGATTCACAACCAAGTTCTCTCTCATATCTCTAGAAAATCCCAGATTTCAACCAATTCTATTCTCAGGTTTGCTGATGATACATAACCCCAACACATTTCTCTTTGGGACAGGCAATTTGAATAGGACCCCACGGATAGTAGTTAAGAGATCCCCTGGGAGACAACCACATCAGGAGGACGGAGTCTGTAAAAGGACAAGGGGAGGATGGAAACAGTGGGCACCACTCTGGACCTCTCTAGTCTTCTACACACTGGAGTAACAAAGACAGAACCTAAATGGTGAATGTGAAACGACTGCAGCAGGAAGTGTTTCTCCATCTGCAACCAAAGGAACCCGAGCACCTACTTCATGCCATGCACTCAGATCAACCCAAGCTGGCCCAGAGGTATAAATCTAAAGGTGATAAAAGTATCAATTAGCCATGAGAAAACATAGACGAAAATGAGTGCAACTTTGTGTGAGGTCAAAACAAAAGTAGCAAAAAGAAAACAATTAGTTCTCCACCAAATTAAAGAACTTTATGCATCGAAGAATACTAGCTCAGAAAGTGAAAAACAGCTTAGAGACTAGAAGAAAATGCTTATGAACATATTTAACAAGAATTTTGATATCCAGAATGTATGAAAAGCTACTACAATTCAAAGATAACACAATTAAAACATGAGCAAATGTATGAGTTAGCTCGTCCTTTAAGGAGAAATGCAAACATCTAATAAAGCATTTTGAGGGCTGTTTCTTGCCAGTAATTGCAAAATAAATGTGCAAACTGTAGTGAGACATCAGTTCACACTTACAAGGAGGGCTGTACCAGAAACGTAATACCACATGAGTAGAAAAGTAAAACAACTGCTAGTAAGGGTACAGAGTATGTGGGACTCCCCCAACACTGCTGGATGGAAGATGATGTGATACAGGCGGTATAAGAAAATTTTGGGGGTCAGGGACATGGTTCTGCAGCAGGAGCACTTGCCTGGTAAGTGCAAGGTTTTGAGTTCCATCCCCAGTACCGCACACAAAAAAATTTGCCTCCTTTCTTTTCTGGTAGATTTAGTGCTTCTGGTTTAATACCTAGATCTTTGAACCAACTTCACTCTAGCTTAGTGCATGGTGATGAACATGAGCTTAGCTTTAGCCTTTGGCATGTGGAAAGCTTATTTTTTCAGCACCCATTATCAAAGAGGCTGTCTTTCTTCCAGTGACAATGTTGGGGCTCTTTGTCAAAGATAAAGTGGCTGAGTGTGTTTGGAGTTGTGGGTACATCTTCCAATCTGTTCCTTTGTGTTGTCTCTGTTGTGTAAGAAATTGAAAAAGTAAATAATATCCAAAACGTACAATAAATATTGGGAAAGGAAAAGATGCTGCTCAGAAAGAAAGAGCAACTGGCTTGGGGTAAAGGAGAAAAGAAGGAAGGAAAAATTTAAAATTCTCTATCTGCCTATCTACACACACACACACACACATACACACACACACACACACGTGTGCGCACACACGCACATACACACAATAGCTATGATAACTGTACTGCCAGTTTCTATTAGTTTATTAGAGGGAACTTAGTTATTATATTGTTTGATCAATTTTGCATGCCTATAGTTTGTAATTTGAGTGACTGCTTTGAAGATAGCAATTCTTAATATCATAAACACTGGTAATTTCCTCGGAACTTGCTTTAAAATTCTTTAAGGTTTTAATTTTTTTCTCTCTTGAAAAAAAAAAAAAAAGAAATTTGTCAGTTCATAATAGCTAAATCTGGAGGCACCCTGTGGCCAACAACCAAGAAAGGGTAAAATAAATATATTTTCCCACATGGGTGCATGACTCTGCTGTAAAAAGGATGAACTTGCATGATTTGTGGGTGGATGCGTGCACTTTAATAAGATACCATTAAAGGAAGTAGGTCAGACCTACACGCATGGTTTTTCTTCTGTAAGAAACCAAAAGTATAAATGAGAAGAAGAATGAAACACAAACATTTACAGGGAGAGGCATCTTTCGCAAAAGCGTTCTGCATAAATGGAGGGAGTGGGGAGAGAGAAGAGTGAAGGAAGGAAATGAGATGCACTGTGTACAGGAGGCCATGCCCACAGTCGTCACACCCATCATGCGTTGCCATCATGCATGGCTAATAAGGTGAAATAGGACAAAAATCCATGTCCTAGCAATTTCACAACGAGTTAATGCCTCCAGGAAGGAAACTAGACATAGTTTCACACAAACTTATGCAAATATGAGCAACAGAACTTACATATGTAGAAAGAGGCCTGGTGTCCTTTACCCCCTACAATGAAAGGACCCCGTTAGGGCCAGATATGGAGCACTCACAGATGCTACAACACGACCAAGCTTCACCATATTATGCTGAGGGAAAGAAGCCAGGCATGCCAGGCCACACAGTGTGTGATTTCATTTGTGCAAAACATCTGAGGAGCAAATCCAGAGATGTAAAGGAGCTCAGCAGCTTCCCTTACCCAGCTGAGCAGAGAAGTAGAGCTCATGGCCAGCGTGCAAGAACGTTTATTTCTTGGGTGAACAAAGTACATTTAGTTAGCAATGAGGAACAGAACACAATGAATACACTAAGAAATTACTAATGTGTACTACTGTAAATGGAGAATTCAGCAGGAGCGGGGGCCCAGTGTTTGATCCCAGGGCCTATCATGCTAGTCCTGCCCCCAGGCTTCAATGAGAGGCAATTGAGGCTGGGTGTGGTGGGGCGTGCCTTTAATCCCAGTTCTTGGGAGGCTGTAAACAGGTGGATCACTATGAGTCCCATCTAGTAGTAAGATCCTGTAGACCCTAAAATACAAAAAAAAAAAAAAAAGTCGAGAATTTTATGCGATGTGAAATATGTTACAATAAAAAGATACCAAAAGAAAGGTGAACTGAAATCACTGGTCAACTGTAAGTGTTCACAGATGAACGTGAGCACGTAGCTATTACCACCAACTTGTTATAAACAATGTCCTAATCAGCGAAGGCTGAATACATATTTCAGTCTTATTTTTATTAAATATTTATTGACTGCCAATCTATGATATGTGGGGTGCTCTCATTAGTTTATATAACTTAATGTTAATTAATTACTAAAGGTTCTGTCTCAGTTAATCTTCTCTCACTGCTGGAACAAATACCTGACACTCATTATTAGGGGAGGAAAAGTTTATTCTGCTCACAGTTACTGGAGGTTTCAGTCCACACTTGGCTGGCTCCAAGGCAGTGAGGCACAGGGCAGAGAGGAATCTTTCATGGTGGCTGCAAAGAGCAGAGAGCAAAAGGAGGGACCACAGCTCAGGCAGCCTCTGGCCTCTCGGTCCTCCTTACATCGTAATGGAAATCACCCGCCCCAGGGGAGGTGCAGCACCCACACCCACAGTAACCAATCACCAACTCCAGATGCTGCCCATGACAGCTTGAGGCTTTGGAGAGGGGGACATCTGTACATGAACTATAACAGGTTCTTTTAAAAGATTTTAATGATTTTCAAACATTTTTATTTTAAGGACACCCTCAGGGTGTTGGAAATTATTGGGGACCTTAAAGAGACTGTTTACATAGGATTTATGTATCAATTGTAACAATACTGCACATTAAAGCAAAAAAGATTACAAAAGAACTTCTGAGAGGCCTCTGTATTTAATCTATTGTAATCTTTTTGGGGTTAAAGTGCTTAACAGGGAAAAGGGACTATTCAAATTGCCTTTTCTGAAAATAATATTTTTTTTATTTTTTTAAATTCTATCTATCTATCTATCTATCTATCTATCTATCTATCTATCATCTATCTATGTATTTATTTTTTGTGGGACCGGGGTTCAAACTCATGACCTTGCACTTGCCAGGCAGGCACTTGTGCCATGGAGCTATCTCCCAAGTCCCTATAAACTTTATTCTTGATACTAGTCAAAATAGAAATACATCCTTTGTTACATATTGGCTGCATCGAAAGACCTAGTAAGTTAGCAGTGAGTTTGCATGACCCATTGTCCTGAGATCAACGGCTGCCCTTGAATCTGCATGAGCTCCTCGTGAGTGGCTTCATAGCCTTACTCACTGGTCGCTTGGACTGTGCTTGTTTTCAAGCCTTTCCTGTCACTGGTACTTCTTGTCACACAAGGCGCACTCACTGCCGCCCTTGCTGAGCTCACCAAATGCCCTTCAAACTGGCGAATGGGTAGCAGTAGGTCCACATTTCCAAAATTCTACTTTTCCCATGAAAACTTACAGTGTCTAGTGACTAACTCCTGTTGGATGTTTCCCTTGGGCTTACTTCAGTTTAGATGAAGGAAAGTTGGCTCTGTACCCAGGTCTTTCCTTGGTCACCATCTTGGTCCCAGGCAGAAGGAAAGAGACAGTGGCTTACTCTGCAGCCTACATGCACCTGCAGTGTGTTGGTGGTAACTGTCACTCTTTGAGATGCCACAGAGGGGCTAGAGGAGCTCATCAGGACTTGAAAAGGTCATGGGCTTCAGCGCACCTTCACTGTACTACTGCCATCAGTGCTGCATTGAGGACAATGCTTCCAGAGAGAATCTGACTTTCTGTTCTCCTGTTGGGGATACAAAGTGCCAAAGTGCATGACGGGAGCTGGGGCAGCTCTTGACACCTGGATCTGCCTCGTGCAGGTGTGGCCAATGTCTCTACAGTGTGTGTCACACTATTTTTGGGGTGGCTTTCATATGCATATCCTTGCATCTGTTCTCTCTCCAGTCTCCCTCTCACATCCTCTGCTGTGCCATGCACACCATGCCGTCTTCTTAACCATATTCCTCTGGGTTCTTTCCTGCGATGAAAGATTTCTCTGCCTGCTATAGAGGAGACTACGTGAGCCTCCATCAGGGGCACTGTTAGTGCTCTGAGCTTCCAGCTCCCATGGGTATTAACTTTCCTGATCTGTTTCTGCCCTTTGTTCCAAACGCTGTCACCACCACCTTGAGGTTTGCAGACCCAAGCTGTCTCTCAGATGAGTGAATGGAGCAAGGGAGGATTGGCTCTATGCACACGTTCCCTTTTGCATGGGAAGGGGTCGGCTTCCCGTAAGTGCCTTGAGCAAACTCTCCTGGCCCTTTGCAGTCTGTTACACTTAACGGTCTCTTGCTTTTGCAGTCTTTGCTGCCTCCTGACAACATCTGAGCTTAAACCCCTGTGTAATCTGCACTGTGAGGTAAATCTATTAAAAGAAATCACTCTTGAAAGAGTAGACCACAATAGTATCTGGAATAAGTGGACTTCCGCAGCCGACACTGTCAGCTTGGGTGTGTGCTTTGGGGAGAGGTACCTGAACATAAGTTAGCACAGCTGATGTCCAGCTTTGGGGAAGCAGAGATGGCACCCTCACTCTCATCCTATATCTTGTCCTGAAGACCTCTGTCCCTCACTTGCCATTCCCTGGTTGCCTCCTGCTCTTTAATAGCCTCATGGGTCCAGTATTGGCTGACATTAAATAGCACAATGTTGCAAGCATATATGTTATTATTTTCTGCTATCTACTGTATCCTGGGGAATACCAAATAACAACATAGGTATATTGTACTTCTATGCACATGTATGCATATACATAGAGTTAAGTTATGCATACATGCAACAATTAGACTTTAATAGGGCACACATCTTGTATGCTTTTGTACTCTTTGCACAACTTAGTCCATGAAATGGAATATAACACAATACGCACAATCACACTGACATTTTACTGCTCCTTACAGACACAAAGATCACTGTAGGCTGCTTTTGATTTTGCTTCTTTGCTTGACTTCCTTCCCTTCTCTTCTATCACCTTTTCCTCTTGTTCCTCCTTCCCATTCCCTTTCTGCTTAATAAATGTTTACCCATCAATGATTATGAAGAGTAGATAAGAGTATCCCTGAAAGCTATTTTTTCTTTTTCTTTTTCATTTATATATGTATTTTAGGGAAGGGTCTACAGGGTGTTCAGGGTCTCACTACTAGTGAGACTCATAGTCATCCGCCTGTTTACAGCCTCCCGAGAGCCGGGATTACAGGTGTTCACCACTGTGTCCAGTCTCAATTGCAGTCTCAGTGCGCCCTGGGGGCAGCGCTGGCACAGCAGGCCAGGAAATTGAACCCTTGGCCCCTGCACCTGCTTGCAGATACTTTAATCTGCTGAGCTATTTGGCTGGCCCTTTGGAAGCTATATTTTGTAAAGTTTTTTCTCTGTTGCTCTATTGTGTGTGAGCATGCTGGTGGTTATGATGTTTTAAAAATGTTAAATACCTTGTGAAAGCATTTTAGGATGGAAAAATAGAAATAAATATTAATACACCAAAGTTTCAGGATAACCATGTGTTTTCATGTCATCAGAAATCTAAAAATAATACAAATATTGAAAGAAAAAAATTGAACTGTCATTGCTTTAAAAATGCGCTTTTGTTGAGTTCATCTGCTGACCCCTTAGGGTACTGACAGCCTACTGTTTTCCACATGTACCACCTTGATCGAGATAAGTGAGGGAACTACTAATTACATCTTTCTGCCAGTGAGTTCAGTAGAATGCTTTTGTTCCACACAACTCCAGGTCTTGACCACGACTGTTGCATGGCTTGGGAATTCGCTAGAGAGCGTATAGGTGAGAGATAGTGTTGGGTTGAGTGTGTCATGGAGCTACCGCTGTCTAGTTCTTCATATTACAAACTTAGCAGTTTCTTTGGATCATTTCTGGAGGGTGTTCCCCTCTCATTTTGCTTTTCTCCTTCCTGTCTGACAGACCAGATAATTGTTCTCAAAACTTTGACCAAATGGAGCTGGGCAAGGGCAAAGAATATAGTGATTAAAGTAGAGATCATGAATATAGGTCTCCTCATAAAACTATAAGATTTCTTATAGCATCCTTTCATCTTTTCCTTATAGTATAATGCTTTCTCACGTTCCCGCAAGTCTGGACATATTGTAATCTTGTAGAATGTTGTTGCCAAAGACATTCACTGCTTTAAATACTAAGTGAAGCTTTAGGTTCTCTAATCTTCTGGTTGTCGAATTCCCAATAGCTTTGGAAGCAATGATGAGCATGGAGCACACTTGCTACGAGCTACACATCAGGAAGGGGGCTCCATAAATAGTAAAATGGTGGTGACTGAGGGGAGGGCCAGAATAAAGTAGCACGAAGATACCCATCCAAGTGTCTAGAAGCAATTTGTCTTCATGAGTAATTGTGGGTTTGCTTCTTTTGCCCTCATTAACTCTTTGTCTAGATTACAAAAATACATTCAGACTCCATGCACATAAGCATGCTTTCTGCTGCACTTTGACATCCATGACATCTACATGTGACATGAGTGTCATCCTCTGCAGAGCCCCTGTCACTGTCCTGATGTCAGGTCAGCTTCACTGCTAAGGATGGGGCCTACAGCCCAGAGTATAGGACTCAACAGAGAACAGGTAAGGCAGGTACAGAGACCACCTGTGTCCCTTGTCTCACTCAAGCTGTGAGATGCAAGACTTAATTCATTGTAACAACAGTGTGCTAAAGAAGAAGCACAATGGTGTAAATGATAGTGATTATCTTTACCTTGAGGGACTTTTATTGCTTTCAACATTGCTAAATACAATAGTATTTCATTATGGCCAACATATGCATCAATATTTTAGTAACAATAATTTTAAAGCATTTTAAATGGTGCTACAACCCCCTGAGGTAGAGGTCTTTTACGCCATGCTGCCATTATTGTATTTATGCCTGTAATGTGGTAGAACCTTTCATTCCTGAGTCATAGGCTTGTCCTTCCCACCAAGTGACAGATAACTCTGGGGACTGATGCCATCCTGAGGTGGCCTGGTGGCTCTTTCACCTCTGATCCAGGAGCAACATATCTTAAGGGAAGACTCCAGAAGCATTTTTGTTTTATTTTTCCTTAGTAAAATTTAATATGCTGGTCAAATAAGCATACAATATATGCTATAAATCAAGCTCTGGCATTAGGTATGACTGATAAAATTTCTAGCTGAAAAATGCACTCCAACATTAGAAAATTCTCAAAATATGATCTTGTGGGAGCCAATAGGTGAGGTTTCGTAGAAAGAAGCATGCAAACTTTAGCTTTTAAACTTATAATGTGCATTAATTAATCTATTATATCTTTAATATGCAATATGTAAACAACTAGCAACATTACTAAAAAATATTGTATTATAAAATAAAAATATGCTATTTGAAAATTGAGGCCAAACACTTACATTAATGAAAGTTTGTAAATATTAATGACAGCTATTCTTTTTAAAACAAAAGTAACAAACAATTCACTGACTTACTTTACGGTGGCATGCATGAGGATATTTTAGCACTCGGTACTTGTGTAAGGTTGATACTAATGAATAATCTTATTTTTTAAAAACTTTTCCTTTCTTTTAAAAATATATTTGGTAGAGCGTATCACTACACAGGTTAGACTTATAAGCATTCTTCTGTTTTCAGTCTCCCCAGTGGTAGGATTACAGGCATGCGCCACCACATTTTTGTCTCAGTGGCCAGCTCAGCATGCCTGGGTGAGAGTGGCATGTGGTGCTGGGGATTGAACCCCAGTCCCTTCACTTGCCTAAGCAGGCACTTAGTCCACTGAGCTATCTCAAAGACCCTTTATTTTTCTTTCTTATTAGTATACACGTGCAGTGCATAAGGATTGCACCCTCATGGGTGCCTGCCTATACATAATGCATCTTAATTATTTTTCCACTCTGTCCTCTGACTTTCCTTCCCCCTTCTTCTGTTACTTTTTTGTTCCACTTTCTTTTAGAAAGAGCTTTCACTCTGTTACTTTTTATCTTTATTTTATTTTGATTTCTGTTTATATTTGGTTTCTCTTATGAGAGATATTGTATGATATTTAAGCCTGTTTCTTTCAACTTTGTAGGTTCACAGTGCACCCAATTTCCTATTGGTGGAGGGAGGAAAATTGCTGCCTACAAAAAGTGAACTATTTCAAGGTCATAAAATTTAGAAGAACATGGTCTTCTGAGAGCTGCTAAACTTGATTCAGCATGAGTTTTATTTCTCTTTAAGTGAGAGAAATATGCTGCATTACAGAAATTCAAACAGTAAAGTTCTAAAAATGATAGAAAAGAGAGCCTCCTTCCTTGCATTGCCAACTTTGACCAAGAAAGCAGTAAATATTCATCGCTTGTATAATTTTTAAAATAAATCTTACAGTATTCTGTACATAAGTGTATCTATCTGTAGCTAGATGATTTAGGTAGATATTCTTCATCTATATGAAATAGTGTATATTGTATACAGTGATCAATAAGATATGATTGAAAGGTACAGTATGTGTTTATATAAAACATGTGTTAAAGTAAAAGATGTATTTTTTTAAAAATTATGGTTGGCTCAGCCTGCCCTGGGGTTGGGGCTGGCACAGCATGTGGTCCCAGGGATTGAACTGTGGTCATTGCAGTTGCCTAAGCTTTCCTAAGCAGAAGCTTTAGACCACTGAACCATCTCGCTTGCCCCAAAAAATGAATTTATTAATATCTCAAAAAATATCTCCTTTCTTTGAACACATTTATCCCATTGTGCTTGCCAATATTTTTAAACAAAACTTTTAAGGTTTAGGTGTCACTTTTTGGCCTCATCCACAGAGAGGCACTCTTTATTGAATTTTTACATTCTGTAATTTTGTGCAAGGGGGACTTTTATTCTCCTAATGATACATGATAAAAACTTTCCAATGCCTTTATACAGCTTTCATAATCAAATTTGATAGCTGATTAAGATAATGTAGATTGCTGCCATTTACTCAATATTTCCCTTATTATTGACTAGATAGGGTACTTCCAAGTTTTTGTTTTTGAGTAATACTGAACAGAGTATCATCAAAGGATTAATTTTTCTTTCCATAGTTAAGCAAATAGGAGAGAAGGACAAAATATCTTCAGGCTTTTCTCACACAATGCTCATTTAAAGAGTGGTTCTATTTACATCTCTTATGAAAACAATAGAGATTGCGTCTCCACTTGAAATGCTACATCCCACACTCCAACTATGACAGGGTGGATATTAGGTATGTTTGGAGTGGAAGCAATGTTTATTAGCTTAATAAATGTTAAATAGCTCAAGGATAGTTTTATTTTCAGTACCTGGGAATGAATGCCAAATTTTCACATCAAACTACAACTCCAAATCTTCTTTTCCTCTACATTTTGACTTGAGACAGACTCGCTAAATTACCAAACTGGGATCAAGCTTGTGATCCTCCTACCTTGGCCTCCCAGGGTGCTGGGATTCCAGGCAGGTGCCATCAACAGTAGTTGCAATGACTTAATTTTAATGGCTTTGATTGCGAGCAAGGTTACACCCTTTTCCAGGTGTCTGTGCTGTTGCCTCAACTTTGATGCACAAAGGAATGATAACTGAGCCACATAGAATCACTATAATTCATTAGAGAAAATACTATGCCTAGATAAGTAAGTAGGTGACACATCAAGATGGGCTAGTCACATGAGGGAGAGCCTACATGTTGACAAAATTCTCACTAAGGGGAGGTGTCCAGATAGAGCTCAGGGAAACTACCTTATGTACAAATTCCAAATTTAAGAACTACTTTGTCATAAAACTATAATGTTTGCTCCTATAATCTAAAGTACAAATGCGTTAGTAACAAAAGTTTGTTGATTTCTAAATTTCAGTACCTATTATTAGTATTGCTAGTTGTACTACTATAAATAGGAAACTGTATCGGCCTTAACCACGTGTTCTGCCTTGGGTAATAATATCAGGAGGTTCTTGTAGAATAACCTCGCCAGACCTGTATACAAAAGGAAAAAGGATAGTGCTACCCGGAAATGAATATGTC
>PVKN010014766.1:0-18909 GCA_004027915.1 Capromys pilorides
TTCTCTTCAAAACTTTTTCATGCTATCTATTTCTTTCTTATATTGCTCAGTCAGGGAATCCATCATTTTTCTATTCTCTAATGTTTTTGTCAATGTCTTCTTTAATATTACTTAAGTCTTTCTTTATAGTTATCCTTTCTCTCTCTAGTTCAAAGATTATTTCTGCTCTGCTCTTGTCTTTACCTTTCTACAGTTGTTCCCTACTTTAGATGCTATTAATTTAGACGTCTTTTATTTTTTTTCTTCAGGGCTTATTTCTGTTCTGGTTTGCTCTATACATTTCTGCAATTGTTTTTCCACTTCAGATTTTATTAATTCATTCATTTCTTTTTTTTAATTTCAGATGTTATCGCTAATCTGAGTTGCTCTATATGTTTGTATAGTTGTCTGTCTACCTCAGATTCCGAGATTTTCGCTGCATGATTCTCATTTTCTTCCAGGGTAGCATCTCCAGTATTTGATTTGGGTGGGCTTGGGCCCTGTGATTGCATCTTACTCCTTGTCATTATCCTTTTCATATGGAATTAATCTCTGTACTTTGGTAAAGTTATGCTGTTAGTGCCTATGGGATTTTGTTCTGGATCCACCACTTGTTCCCCTCCAGTTCTGCCTAGCTGCAAGTTGAAGCTCAGGCCACTAGCTCCTGTGAGGCCCTGTGGGTCGGGAATGTGGGTGGACTCAGAGCTCTGGAGTTGAGGAGTCTGAGGATGGATGCAGGCTGAGGGTCCTTACCAGGCAGGTGCACGCCTGGAGTTCAGGAGGAAGTTCAGGCAGGAAGAACCAGGAGATGGCTCACTTCTTTCTTGACTGAAGCCTTTGAACTTCTTTTAAATGTTATTTCTATTTTGTGTGTTCCCATTCAAAGCCTGAAGCCTTACCATGGCAAAGTTTCACCTTTTATATATTGTATCATTTTTCCCCTCGAAGGTCACACTGTAGGGACTCAGTGGTCTCTTGGTATACCTTAGAGAGAAATGGCAGCAGGAACAAGGAAAAGATAGACAAGAAGACAAGAGCCAGGTCAGGTGGTGGCCATTTGCCCAAATGACAAACAAACTCCACAACAATAGTAAAGGCTTTTATCTATACCTTTGAAAAGGTAGTATCATGTGACACAAGGTTGCCTAGTGACTAATAGCTGACATTAACCAGGCAGGATGCTTTATTTAGGATTGAGATAACTTGATTGCTTTAGGCTCTGTGGCTTTATCTTGCCCTCACACATAGAACCAATTTCCAGTCAGAGATCCCCAACATAGCACACTAATAAAATGCATCCTGATTTAGTACAGTTTATGTTATAGAGGTGCTAGATCTGTGCATGTATAATAGGAACTGATTATGCCATTTTATCTTCCTTTATTTCAAGAGAACTTCCAAAACATGTCTTTGGTAGAAGCCCAGTCACATTTCCCACGTTGGTTCCAAGAATCCATATTTTGCATCAAAGATTTTGTGTTAAATTTTAGTTTAAAGGTTTATATTTCCACTACATCTTAAAATATGCAGTCATTTTGCTTTCTGCCAAAGCCTCAATGAAGCTGGAGACAGACTCTATAACTAGGGGAGTTAGGCAGGCGAGGATTAGATAAATTCTCCAAATTAAGAGCACAATATTTATGAAGGTTTCAGATCCCCTAAATATTGAAAGTCGTTCTTTATACATCTCTGCCAAGTTCCAGTCTTTCCTAATCTGGATGGGGACACAAGCATCTTTCTCATCTAGTCGGTGATCACTGCAATTATTTTTTCCTCTTCATTTATATGTAGACAGCACTTGTTTAAGTCAAACGTCCTATGAACTTCTCCATAGTCAAGCAAGTACTACAAGGCCAAATGATTTTGATAGATACTATTTCACATTTTGGTTTGCTGTTTGGCCAACAAGTTAAGGGCTTTAACAGTTTCATTAGTTATAATTTCTAACCTGCTTACAATCTGATTATGTGATTCATCAGGTAAATGCAAATGTGTGAACACCAGGACTCAACCTCTGCCCAGTTATCATGATCATAATTTTGGATTATATGATCTAGGAACCATCCATCATCTTTCAAATTGCCCACTTGAATGATATCGTCTTTCTGTCTCTCTGTCTACATTCCCTGGGACACACAGATGTTTTCCCCTAGGAAAAGGGAATAGGAAGAAAGATGGATAGAAATCCCTAACACACAAGACCCTGACAAATTTGGGAGGGGGTACAATATAGGATTCTTTTCTGCATATTCAAAACAGCCTACAAGGGATGTATCATTTTGATGTTTGTGTGAACATTATCCCAGGCCTCTGGAGATGACAAGTTGGACAAAGCATGAAGATTTGGTTCAATGTGATCTGGGTTCCCATCTTTGGGCCTCCTAGATAGTTAGTTGAGATATGCGATTTTTGATTTAGACATGTTAACTTTCCAACAGGGATGACGAACCTTTTTTCTCATTGTGCAAGTCAATTTTTCCTAATAATTAAGAGTTTTAGGAGAAAAATTCTTATAGTAGGACAATGTTTCATTATACAGTTTGTAAGAATCCAATTCTCTAGCCATCCATAACCATTGATTGCCCATGTTGGTTCATCCACATAAATAGCAAGCAACCTTCAGGGGAGGGGCTATAGTCTCTGTTATGTCTAGAAAAAGTTTCATGTGGCTTAAATGAGAATGGGACTACTTTCTGTTTCCTCATAAAAATGATGGAAGACCTCATGAGGCAAGGCTCTGAGTGAGACAGTAACCATCTTGAAGCACAGCATGGTTCCTGGGTCAGTGCCTCACAATCCTGAGACTATTTTTTCTATTTTTGGTCTCCTAGATTAAAAACAATAAAATTAATGGAGTTATAGACACTCAATTTATACCTGGCAGTGATAGTCTTTTTTTGGAAGAATGTCATCTTATCTTTACCCATCCAAGTGGCCCATAAGACAAGCTCCAATATGAGTAGTAAACCCAATTGTCACCAGAACATGCAGACTTTGGTAAAGTCTGTTTATACACATACTTGCCATTGAGCTTGTATTCTCATTCCCATGGTAGACCTTCACAATTTTGGATCAAGAGAACATTTCTACTAATACCTACATGCTCCTCCAAAAACACTGATAAGATCAAGTGGGGTTAGATCAACTAACCTGCGTTTAGTTGATTAATTGCTCACTCTCCTCGAGTGTGTAACCTGTACCCATTCCTCAGTTGGGGAATACTTCATATCAAAGAAAATATATTTACTCACATATCCTCAGATAGAATTAGTGGCTTTATTGTGTATTCCGGTCCTTGGGACTTTTCCCTGACATGAGAAGTGGATATAATATAGTAATTTCCAAGTGACTCACTGGACTTACCTGATTCTAATACAGGATCAGAGGAGGAGCAGCTCAGATTTACTAATGGGATACTTAGTAAAAGTAGCTAATAGTGACAAACCACTATGATCATAAGAGAAAGATGAAAACTAACCAACACCTCTCATCACATTTTCAGCTGACTATACCTGACTCAACAGGAGTTATAGCAAATACAAGACATAAATACTTGAGTTCAGTTAAAAAAGAAGAGATTGCATTCCATAACAGATAAGCTGGACAGAAAAATGGTACAGTTCATTTGTGTTACCAGTTGATGCCATCTTCAGACTCCTGCCTTGTGTAGACCAGTCTACCTCCAGAGTGACTACATCAGGGCTGCCAGGGACTGTTAATGTCTTGAGTAAAGGTCAGTTTTTTCTATATTTTCACCTTACCCAGCACTGATGGGTGAGGGTCACATTACCATTTCTGAGATGCAGGCTTCACTCTGCTGTAGTGAACCTAGGGATCTATCTTGGATTTCTTTAGGATAATAGTGAATGGACTCATCCAGAGGGATTTTGTTCCACAGCTTTGCCCACACAGCATCCCCTAGTTTAAAGCAATGAGCATCTTTTCTTAGACTCATAGGCAATCATTCCTTAACCTGCTAGTATTGACTGGCTAAGGTTGAGCCTAATGCCTGCATCTGCTACTTCAGGGTGAGATTTCCAAGCTCCTTTAAGTCCTCCCCTCTTAACTGCTTACTCAGGTGAGGAGGCCACCAATAAAAGAAATTCATAAGGAGAAAACATTGACTATTTCATGGGAGAATACCTCATCCTCAGCTGGGCTACTGGCAAGAGTTGGTCCCTGTGCAGGTGAATCTACTGACACAGCTTAATCAGCTGTAGTTTTAGTCTCATTAATTTGCCACACTTTTCCTGACATTTTGGAATAGTAAATTTTATATAATTTCCAATCATGTGGCCACCAGCTGTACCACCTCTGTGACAAATCTTTGCCCACTATTTGACCCTATTCTAATGAGGATTCCAACATTAGGACTGATTTCTTTCAAAAGTAATCAGGCTGTATCAGATGCCTATTTTGTATGGGTGGAGAAGCCTAGGAAGGTATACATGAAGACTAACAAGTATTTGTAGCCATGGACCCAGAGAAGCCCAGTGAAGTCCACAACCACATTGTCAAATGCGGCTCCCTTGAGTCTCAATGTCCCAGGAATGCTCTTAGGCCTTTGATGTAGATTAGTGTGGGCATATGCGTCACATTGTTCACACAGTACTCATGCTATTCTGTAAAACTGTGGGACTCAGAAATGATCTACAGTATTCTTGAGAGCTGTCCAGACCGTAGGGTGCCATGATAAAACATTTTGACAAAATTTGGAGCCAGAGATTTGGGAATGTTTGCCTGACTGTCTTCAAATTTCTACCATCCACTTGGGAGGTACCTTCCACTCTTAGTCTCAAGTCAAGTGTTCTCATGTTGTGTACAGTTAGGGTCACCTTCTGCCAATGGTCTAAGGAACAGTGTGGCAGTCACACATATTTGTTCTGTCATTAACATGGAGGCCTCAAGGTTTGCTTCCCAGTTTACTTTCTGGTTTCCTTGAATGGCCATGGTGTCTGTTTTTTGATGTCCTTGACAGTACATGACTTGTCACATTTTGCGGGGACCCATACAGCGTCCAAGAGTTCAAGGATTTCTTTGTGCCTCATTTAATCTTTTCTCATTGCTAGGACAAATACCTGACACCCAAAATGAAGGAAGGAAAGGTTTATTTAGCTCACAGTTACTGGAGGTTTCAGTCCATATTCAGCTGGCCCATGGCTGAGTGGAACAGAACAGAGAGCATCCAGTTCATGAAGGAGGAACAGCAACAAAATGGTGACAGAGGTAACCAACCAATCATGGCAACAGAGAGCAACAGAGAGGGAGTCTGTTTCTCTGTGTCTCTTATATTACATTGAGGCTCTCTACCTTGAATATCTGACTCAGACCACATCTATAATCCCAGAAATAATAAAATCCATAATCCCATCAGTACCAAAACACACAGTCCCAGTGGATCATGAGTTAGTCTCAAGCTCTAGAAGTTCCTGCCTCATGACTGCATGAGACTTTATGAGGACAACTAAACACAAACCATAACATTTTGGGATTATTTGATCCTTCTCTTTATATAAAGCCCTTTGTATATGGAGGGTGGTGAAGGCATACTTATAGTATGTGTATATATTAATACATATGTCCACTGTCAGTTGGAGTGTACAGTTTAGCACAATTAGGGCAGCAGTAAAGGGCAATGAGATCTATTCCCCATGACTTGCATCATAGTGAGAAGTGGGGGTGCCTATGGGCTGGGACAATACAGAATACCCTACTCGAGTGTCCACCATGATGAGTGTTAATGGAGCCAACAAAATAGAACCCAGTACATCCTTATTCTCCCATGTTGACAAGCCCTGTCTAATCACACTATAGTGTCCACATCGTCTTGGAGCTAGCTGGTATTGACCTGGGATATTTAAACTCTGCCCTCTTATTCATAGGAAAGTGAAGAATTTTTCCATCTAGTGGTAGCATTCATGTTTTCAGTGTCTGTGCCTATGAAAATGGTCACATTGGTTTCAACCTAGTTTCATCCAAGTGTGGGGTCACTCTTTCTGTCAGCCACCCCATTGACTTCTTCATTGACTTCACACTTTTCCACAAGATTTGTCCTTCTGGGATTATCATGATTATCCCACTAGTGTGGGTAACAGAAAATCTTCCACTTTCTTCATCTGAAAAACCTTCTTCTTATCAGGGCTCCTGGGCCCACTTGACAAATGCCTTTGTGGCAACCTCCAGCAGTCAGCTGTTGATCATTCTAGTTAAACTGTCCAGCTTCTCGAGCTTGGAGAGATACATCTCTGAGCACAATGTTTACCATCTGTTCATTCTCAGCTATTCCTGGGATAAAAGGGGGTATACGGATAGAACACTTCACATAGCCTACCAAACTGATTTGGGCTTTCTTCTGGCCCCTGGGGTATCTCTGAATTCTTGCTTATGTTCATGACCCTTTCTGCTCTAGTCTTCAAATGATTTAAGAAATGCCTCTTGGTACTGTTCAATCAGGGCACGCCCTCATTTTGCATTCATGTCACATTAAGGATATTCTCTTGGGAAATTGTCATGAGCATAAGGCTGGGAGTCCAGTATTCCAGCCAGGTCATTCTCTTCCAGCCATTGTAGGGTGGCCTGATTAACCTGTCAGTGATCATTGGTATTGATTAGAATTAGAAAAGCTATTGTCAAATCAGCCCATGTGGAAAAATGGGTCAAGATAATGGATGGCATCAAGGCAATCACTGTCTGGCATTTCCTCTCTATATGAAGGGTTGTGGTTCTTACAACTAAGGAACACTAAGAGGTGGTGAAGAGTTAGTAAGCCAACACTAATTCTCCTCCATGAATTTTTCCTTGTTGATTATAGTAAAGAGGTCACTGAAAGTGGCATCTTCATGGCACCTTGAGGGTGCCAGAATCAGGCTTCCAGAGGGATTTACTTGTGGGTGTGTCCAGAGATATGAGGGATTAGACTAGGTGGCTCATGGGAGGCCACTATTGGAAGGGTCCCTAGGGAGGCCTCAGCTGACACTGAGGAAGAAACAGCACTTAGGGAATTTGGGCTCTAGTTTTGAAATTCTGCAGGAAAGATCATATGTGTTAGTGACAGTAGTCAATATATTAGTACAAACAGAGGTGGCACTTCTGGCTCTCTATACAGAATCAGATCATTTAAATTTTGGTCAACATTTGTAGATAGCTATTACACTAACCATCATCACTCTACATTTCACCTCAGTGTAGGATTTTAGCCAAGGTAGACAGAATAGAATCACATCTTGTCAATAGTCAATGGAAGGGAACTGATTGCATAACAGATCCTCCAAAATGACCCTGTACATTCAGCTAATTATTTCCTTATCAAATGTGTCCTTGGAGGGCTAGCCCACCCCAAATGCTGGCTATTGAACTACTCAGGACCTTGCACTTGCTAGGCTCTTGTGCCTCTGAGCTATCTCCTTGGCCCCAGGGAGTCAGCTTAACATCATAGTCATCTGAATATCCCTTTTAAATATTCTTTAACATGAGCACTAGGGGAATTGATTTACTCTGGTTTTCACCCATCTTTTCTCTATAATGGACAACTTTTATGCACAAGAAAGGAAAAGGAATGGATGAGCTGATACTGATAGGGGGAGGATTCTAACTCTTATTTTGTCTATCTCTAGCTGCTTTTTCTGTGGAGATATTTCAGGTACCAGTTAGTAACCCCTGGCCTGGATCAGACTCTCAAGGAAGTCTGACACTACTGTAAACCATATGAAGTCACCGGGGAACCTCAGATTGAGACTTCACATTTGATTCAGATCTTCTGGTGAGGTTGGAAGCTTCCTGATTGACAGGCAAAGCTAATGCCCAAAGCTTTAGAGTTATAATTTCAGCTTAGATAGATTATCCTTGAAAGGATCAAGCTCACCTTCTGCCTTTTAGGTACTAAAAACTATCCAGGAAATTACCAATCTAACGGGCAGTGCTCCCTAAACTAGTTCCTGAACCTCACTGCATTCCTTTGTGCATCAGAAGATGCTTGTCTAGGGGTCTGAAGAGGGGCTAGTCACCTACAGATTGAGTGAACCACTGATGTCAGGCAAGGTCACCTTTCCTTGTACCTTGAGGCTCACCACTCAGTGACAAGGGAGGTAAAATATCATCTCTGCATCACAGACATTCCCCCCCAAGAAATACTAGCATTGAGGGATGGGACACCACAGCTCCTACAAGGAAGCAGTATTTATTCCTACCTACACTGACTTAGTGGGATCACATGGCAGAGTTTTTGGCTTTTATATAATCCTTGTGTCCTTGTCTCCCTTATACAGTACTACACTAACAAACTACATACTGAACTGGTATAAAATAAAATTACATAAGTATATACAGGTGCTAATTATGACATGTTTTCCCATTTGTTCTGAGAAGGGCCCCACTGCATTTCTTTTGGAAGATGCAGAGACAGCAGAGTGCCTGGCATGTAATGAGCAGGCAAAAAAGCGAGTTTTTATTGTTTCTATTATTTTTTATTCAGTTTTGTATTAGTACCACCTGCCAAAATAGCTGAGGGAGAATAAGGAAAATCCCTCAAAAATATCTATCAAAGGAATAATCCTGATCCTCTTGTGTCTAGGAGTAGACTTTACTGCACTTTATTCTTATATGATAGAATTCAGAACTCTTTAGCTCTGTCACAGAATTTGTCTGAAGATACAATACTAAACAATTTGTTATCTGTAACTATTGTATTCAAGGCTACCTGTCAAATACCCACTTAGTCAGAAATTGCTCCTGAGAATAAATAAAAATACTTCCACTCAGTGAAAACTGTCACTAAGAGATTCACAGATGATAGATTTCTAAATCGGTCTCTTTAAACAAACTCTGAGGACTGGTCAAATTGTTTGGGGGCCAAAATCAGCCTACAAATTGCTCTGAGAGGTAGAAATTACCTAAGTGGAAACACAAGTTCCCTTTTTCTCTTTAAAAATACAAACATCATACAAATGATGTTTTTAGACTTACTATTCTACAGATTTTAGGTAATTCTCATCAAACTTCTCATTTGAGTACATCACCAACACTCTCCCTATCAGGAGGCTCAGGTTGAATGAGTGCTGATTCCTGTTAGTTCTCTCTCACACATGATTTTCTCTCATTGCCTTGCTAGGATGATAGGATCTTAAAGTGATGTCAGCTTGCCAAATAGTTTAAATTCTTTTCAATAATATAGAACCCAGATCAAAAACATTCCTTGAGACTAGTACATCTACAATTGTTATTGCTTATACAGATCTGGGAAGGAATGGAACAAAATGTTAGGTATGACAGCAACAAATTATGCAAATATGAGGCTGCCTTCAGGCATATGAATACATACATGAGGGTAGAAAGTATTTGGTGGAAATTATTACTAAGGATGTGGTATTTTCAAAATAATATTTGGACAGAACACTAAGTAAAATCAAACAAACAAGTTAGCAAATATTTCATGAGCACAAATTATTTTCCAACTATGATTCAAACACAGAAAACATGACTACCAATGAGATAAAATGCTACCCTGTGCTTATAGCCAAATGCAAATAATGAGCAGGAAGCGAGTACAGAAGTAATTCCAGATGGCATTGAGCATTCAAAAAGTGAAAAGTCTGGTAGAATTCAGATAGATGGAGGAGGAGAAACTCTTGCTTGAACTAGGATATTTAACAGTCTCTTTCATGAGAAAACAAGGCTTAAATTGACATAAGAGTGACTTTACTTGGAGAAAAGAAGCAAAGTTGCCCTATTACATAATAAAAAAAAAAACATTATAGGGAATTGTTCCTGCAAAATTTTGAGAAATCCAATTTATTGATTTTTCTAGAGATGTTGTACAAATACTCTAACAAGATGCTTAAACAGAAATGTTTAAATGTTTAAATGTCCCACAGTTTGGCAAGGTAGGGGGTTCAAGATCATGGAGTTTAGGGTCAATATCTTCTGACTCAAAAAGAAGAAGTTTTTCCATGGCTCCCCTCAGCTTTTGGTGATTTCCTGGCAATTGTGTGTGTGTGTGCGTGTGTGTGTGAAGTTTCAATGCAATCTTCACTGTTGTCTTCACATAGATTCTCCCTATATGTTTCAATGTCTAGATATCCAGATATCCCACCTAGTCCTTTTTGGGCAATATTGGGGTTTGAGCCAGAACCTTCATAAAGAGGTATACCTCTAGTCTGCTCTTTCTTTCTTTCTTTTTTTTTTTTTTTTTTTTTTTTTGTATTTTAGGAGCGGGTCTAATTACTGTCTTAGTGTGTCCCATGGGCAGATCTGGCACAGCAGGCCCAGGAGTCAAACCTCTGGCCTCTGCACCTGCTTGCAGGTGCTTTAATCCGCTGAAGTATTAGGTCTCTCTCTCTTTCTTTCTTTCTTTCTTTCTTTCTTTCTTTCTTTCTTTCCCAAACTGTGTTGGAATTTGTAATTCTCCAGCCTCCCAAAGTGCTGGGATTATAAGCATGTAGCAGCACAATCAGGAAGATATTCTTCTACTATAAGGTTATTAATTATTCTATTTTTCTCTACCCCTGAGACATGCAGGTCTCATTATCTGACCTTTGGAATATGGAGATTTCTCTTGTAAGAAATGCTTTTTTGGGAAACTTTGTGTCCATAAATTCACCAGTAATCTAGACGCTTTTCCTTTCATTAATCAACAGATGCCAAATCTTAATTTTCACAAAAAATTCCATTTAGTCAAATAACTCTTTCTTGATATTTTCAGATCATTGAGACTGTGTTTTAGAATTACAAGAAAAATATTTCTAATTATAATGCAATAGTAAGAACAATTCATGTATGATTGTAATGTTTTAAAAATCAAGTATGTATATGTATATGTATATGTATATACGTATGTATGTAGTACAGAGCCTATAGAGTCTCACTACACAGGACAGACTTGTAGTGAACCTTCCTGTTTTTCAGCTGCCCAAGCACTGGGATTACAGGTGTACATCACCATGCTTAGTCTCAGTCGTCATCTCAGCAAACCCCAGGTGAGGGGTGGGCATGACAGGCCTGGGATTGAACCCTAAGTATTTAAATTTGAGCTTTTAAAAATAACAAGAAATTTCTCTGGGACTCATTTTTAGGAAAAGGCTTGCATAAACAAGAGCAAGTCAGAGTCAAATCCTGTTGACTGTGCCTAAGTTCCTGTAGTTCCCATGGGAGCGGCAAGATTTCAAGGTTCTAACCTCACATCAACTGCAAGACCTCTCTGCCTGCTTTATGCTAATTGCCAAGAAAAAAACTGCTTTTCATGGTCTAATCTTCTCATAGGATTATGTCTGAGAATAATGAAACTTTACAAAATGCCTGTGGGAATTTGAAGATAGTCTTTGTAGTGAAGGCAACCTATTGCCATGCTGCCTAGTAGTAAAATAGAAGGATATTTGAAGTGATTAGCAGAGCAATTAAATGGTGTAGTAAGTGGGTCTCCACGTCTGAGATGGTGAGAAAAAGAAGAAAAGAATATCTTTCAAAAATTAAGCTTTAACATGTGCTTCTCTCATCACCACAGGCAGGACATAGGGGTTATTCCTTTTTGCTTTAGTCTTAAAACAAAACATTGTCTTCCCCTGCTTTGATTAACACAACTGGAACATAATTCACATATTATTTGTTCTGGACTTTCTTTTTTAGGTAGCATTCTAGCTAAATTTAAGAAATAAAGAGACATCATACTAAACTTATTTAAATCATTTACGCAGATGTATTTTTTTCATGGCCCTGTGAGAGTGCAAAAAGAGGTCTTGGCGTGATGGGGCTCTACTGTCCTGGGTAGCCTCTCAGGAACCACAGGATGTAGGGCTCTGTTACTTTCAAGAAGGAGCTCTCATTGCCATAGCAGGTGGTGGCTCTGATTGAAACCACTTGTCTATTAGTGGTGGTGGTTGGGAGGTAAGTATCAGGCTTGGTGACTTTATCTCTTTAAAAAAATTAAAGACATTTTATTTATTTGTTTGATAAAGGGTCTTCCCGTGCAGCTCAGAGTCATAGTGATCCTCTTGTCTCAGCCTCCCCAGTGCTGGAATTACTGGTGCACACCCCTACACCCAGTTTTGTGGCTGGTATGGTGAGCTGGGGATTTCAGGGCCAGCACCTCATGTGGTACTGGGACAGTGCCCAGATCCTTGTGCTTGTCAGGCAGATGCTTAGACCTCTGAGTTGTCTCCCCAGCCCTATTGTGACTTTATCTTTAAGAAAAAGATGTAAAAGTTACAAAGACACGTCTTCTACTTTGTGGCTAATTTTAAAAGTTTGAAATTGCCTCCAGATGGGAAAATTGTACCTAGCTAAAATGTAGATTTATTACAGAAAAGGATCCTGGAGCACTTGATAATTTATATTGTACTTTCCCTCTGTAAGAAATGAATTAAGATACAGAGTGTAATGATTATCCAAAAGTTCCACAGCTGTTGAAACATAATTTCTAGTTTTCTGCAATAGGACAAATGTTACTGAATATCAATGGGAATTGCCCCATATCTTGTTGTCTCCATATTGCTTTTATTAATAAGATCTGTGGCAAAGATGAAGAGTTTATTGCTGAAATGTAAAAGTTTATCACTTGATCTAGAAGGATTTCCAGGTTTTTTTTTATTTTCTGTTTTTTTTGTATTTATGATTGTCTAAAATAAAATTTCATGACAAGGCAAGAAAATGATAGTTAATTGTTGTTATCAATTGTATATCATTTTTTAAAAGTAGTTATCAGAGTGCAAGACATAGAAATAAAAAAGTCTTGTGAAAATTATTTTTAAGCTTCAGTCCAAAAGTTTCCCTATAGTTGCTCTAGAAGAGTTTTATTTCTACAACTCACAGCATATGTAACACAATGAGAGGGAAAGAACCATCAGAGATTACCAGGCCCATGCAAATGTACTATGGCATGAAATTTATTGTGCTTGGGACAGGCAGGCAGAGCGCTTACTACAAACTTGCACACTGACAGAAGGAAGTGTGTCCATTTTATATGGATAAAAGGAAGGCAAGGAACATTAGATGAGAAGATTTTAATAAACATTTGTGGTCCAAGTTCTTTGACAGTCTTGTACTTCAGTGGTAGAGTTCTGGAAGTATCTGGCATAAATTCTTAGGTGTCCCCAGATGGGCCCACATGTCACAGGACCTACAAAATTCCTTGTCTGATCTTATCTCCTTCACAACATCCTGAGCTTGCCAATAACAGCTTCAGTACTGAGCTAAGGTCCATGCAGAGATTACTGCCTCTGCTGGAAGGCTGGCTGGGGATCAGACAGTCAGGTCTGATTTGAACCTTACACTAACATGCTCTTCTTAAATATAAATTCATGTTTTCTTTTTTTATAAATTCCAGTTGACTTATGTAAAAAATAACACATAAGATGGCAATTTTATAGATACCTTAATCCAACAATTCATTGAAAGAAAAATGGATTAAGGAAACAGTAGAGATTTTGAGATTATGTATATATATAGAAATATATATATATATATATATATATATATATATATATATATATATATATTCTTTTTTCAGAACTGGGGATTGAACTCAGGCCCTTGCGCTTGCCAGGTAAGCATTTATTCTACTGAGCTATCTCCCCAGCCCCTAGAAGGAAATATTAATAAGCCATCAGGGTTAGACCCTGGCAGAAGCCAATGCAGAAGATAAGATGTCTTACAGCTGTGTGAGAGACAGGTACACCAGCTGAGGGTCAGACTTCAAAACAAATGATGAAACAAATTCACTGAAATACTTCCTTAAGAATACCAGGGATTGATATTCTAAATAAGTCTTTATCACATTGAGAAAGCAAGCAAGAGCTACTGACCAAACCCACTACAGGAAAAGCTGCTGCTCTGTATTCTTTTCTGGTTGCTACATGTCTCACTTCCTGAACTGATCCTGATTTAATTAATTTTACCTGAACAATTATACTTGTAATATTATTGTTTCACCATAATTTTGTTGCATCCCTTGCAATTTTCCGACTTGTATCTGCCTCAGGTCATAGATTTGCTCTATAAAAATTCCTAGAAAAGTCAGGGTGCTTGGCAACTCACTTGGGAACCCTTCTCTCTCAGACAGAAGCTTTCTTTCCTCCAGTAAATATATTCTTCTCTTAACCTACATTGTTCCTAAAATTCATTCTTGTGTTTTAGAAAACACAAATTTATACCAGATATCTAGAAGTTTGGTAGTTTCTTTCCCTTATATCAATCATATATGTACAGCTTTTGGGAAGACTTAATTTGTTCGTGTTTCAGTCTTAGAATCATATGATAGTTGAGGGAGTTCTTGACCAAACTTAAAAACAAATATGGGCTGGCCTATTAACTCAGTAGATGAGAGCACCTGCTTAAGCAGAATTCAGTGAGGGGTTTGATCCTCTGTGCACTATGCTGGCTCTGCCCCCAGTGCGGAGACAGTAGCTTTGACTAGGTGTGGTGTGCACCTGTAATCCCAGCACATGGGAGACTGAAAATAGCAGAAGCGCTGCAAGTCTGATCTATGTAGTGAGACCCTATACAGCCTGTAGACCCTGTACTAAATACAGGAAAAAGAATCTTTGCTTCAGGCTCCTTGGAGTTTTGCAGGTAAAAATTTTATCTTATTTTTTAACCTTTTTATTTTTTTTGAAGATTATAAGATTTTATATTATTCTTTATTAATTTTAATAAGAAAGAAAAATCAATGACACAGGCTGATACCAGATAAAGAGGCTCCGGCCCCCAGCCCCATTCATACTGTGGACTCCACCCACCATTGGGACCGGCAGTGCCATTGGGACTGGCCGCGTTGAGACCAGGTAAAAAGGCTCCTGCCCCCAGCCCCATCCATCCCGCGAACTCCATCCGCCATTGGGACTGGCCATGCCGAGATCAAGTAAAGAGGCTCCAGCCCCCAGCCTTGTCCATCCCACAAACTCCACCTCCCACTGTGACCAGCCCTGAGTGACCATGTAAAGACGCTCCCAGCCGGGCATCCATTCCTTGGAGCTATGACTCCACCTACAGCCCTGACCCAAGGGGCCTTGCAGCAGCCAGCTTCCCAAGCTTCCACCAGCAGCCAGGCATGGCTGGTGAGGAACAAGCTTGGTGGATATGTACCCAAACACCTTTAGGCGCTAACAGCACAACTTCGATAAAGTGCTGAGATCACTGCTATACAAAATGATAAAGACAAGGAGTAAGACGCAATCTCAGATCTGGAGCCCACCCAGAACTAACACAGGACATATTAACATGGAAGAAAACAGGAATCATGTAGCCAAAACCTCTGAATTGGTAGCATCTGAGGTAGACAGACAAGTGCAGAAATATATAGAGCAACTCAGATCAGAGATAGCATCTGAATTAAAAAAAGAAATGCATAAATTAACAGAATCTGAAGTGGAAAAACAACTGCAGAAATGTATAGAGGAAAGCAGAACAGAAATAATCTCTGAGGAAAAAAAAAAGACATCTCTAAATTAATGACATTTGAGTAGGGGAACAACTGCAGACAGGTAAAGATGAGAGCAGAGCAGAAATAATCTCTGAACTAGAGAGAGAAAGGAAAACTATAATGACAGACTTAAGTAATATTAAAGAAGACTTTGATAAAAAATTAGAGGAGAATAGAAAAATGATGGATTCCCTGACTGAGCAATATAAAAAGAAATAGATCACATGAAATAGTTTCAAAGAGATATACAAGAAAATATAATCTCAGTCACAAGTTGGCAAAACTGTATGAATGAAAGTGAAGATAGAATTTCAGATCTTGAAGACACAGTCGCAGCTAGTGAAAAGGTAAGAAAGGATCTCTTGAAAATAACCAGGATGCAGGAAAAAATAATTCAACATCTGCAAGATGATGCAAGAAAGAACAACGTGAGATTAATAGGAATCAATGAGAAAGAAGGAGTCAATACAAATTACATAAAAAAGAATATGGGCAGAAGTAATAGCAGAAAACTTCCCAAATATGAGAAAACAATCGGATATTCAGGTAACTGAAGCATACAGAATGCCAAATAACATCAACTTGACTAAAAACACATCAAGACATATAATAATCAAGATTCCAGAAACCCAGCAGAATAACATACTAAAAGCTTCTAGAGAAAAGAACCAGATCACATTTAAACAAAACCCATCAGAATAACAGCAGATTTCTCTTCACAAACCATGAAATCAAGAAGAGCATGGGGCAGAGTGCTTCAAGTCCTCCCTGAAAACAAATTTTAACCCAAACTCAACAAATAAGTACAAGAAGAACCCACCAAATAGGGCAACCAATTAAACACAGAAGAAAAAGTGGTAAACAGTAGTAAATAAAAGTCATATCAATCATAAGTCAATACATTTTAATATAATCATTAACATTAATGGACTCAATTCTCCAATTAAAAGAAATAGACTGGTAGCATGGATAAGGAAGCAAAACCCAACAATATGCTGCATACAAGAAACACAACTTAACTCATAAAGAAACTCATAGGCTAAAAGTGAAAGGATAGAAAACAATACTACATGCTCGAGCACCTCAGAAAAAAAGCAGGGATAGAAATCCTGTTTGCAGACAGTCTAAACTTCAAACCAAGTTTGATCAAATGAAACAAAGAAGGCCACTACATACTGGTTAAGGGAAAAATCTAGGATGAAGAGGTAACACTCAAAAATATGTGTGCACCCAACACGGCAGCAGCAAGTTATATAAGACAAACCTTAATGGACATGAAAAATCTAATATACAATACTACAATCTTAACAGGAGACCTTAACACTCCCCTTCCTGAAAAGGATAGGTCAAGCAGACAGAACATTAGCAAAGAAGTAGCAGAACTGAAACAGAATTTGGAACAACTGAAATTAGTGGACATACACAGAGTGTTCCACTCAACTACTTCAGAAAACACATTCTTTTCAGCTGCACATGGGACATTTTCTAAAATAGACCACATAGTAGTCCGCAGGTCATGCTTAATTATATGCAAGAAAACAGAAATTATCCCATGCATATTATCTGACCACAGTGCAATGAAATCAGAAATAAATGACAAAAGAAACCACAAAAACCTTAAAAATACACGGAAATTAAACAGCTCCCTCCTCAGCAACCAGAGGGTTACAGATGAAATTAAACAAGTGTTATGGTTTGTGTATAGGTGTCCCACCAAAACCTCATGCAGTCATGGGATGGCTTCTGGAATATGTGACTAATAATTATAGATGTGCATGCTGTACCTCCCTTGGAGCAGGTAATTTACATTTCAATGAAAAGAAGGAAGAGAAGTTAGCTGCTTGAGCTGTTGCTACTCCTCCCTTAGCTCTTGCACTTGCTCATAGCAGCCACCATGAAAGGTTGCTCTCTGACATGTGCCACCTGCCTTGGAGCCAGCTGAGTATGTACTGAAACTTCCAGTAACTATGAGCTAAATAAACTTTTCATTCCTTCATTTTGTGTTGGGTGTTTGTCTCAACAATGAGATAAGAGTAACTAGGACAACAAGAAAATAAGCAATATCTACAATTCAATGAAAATTTGAATACAGAGCCAGGAATTGTGGTGCACACCTGTAGTCCCAGTCCTTGGGAGGCTGAGGTTCGAGATCAGCCTGGGCTACAAAAAGTGAGTTCAAGCCAGCCTGAACTGCATAGTGAGTCCCTGTCCCCTGCAAAAAAAAAAAAAAAAAAAAAAAAAAAAAAAAAAAAAGAAAGAAAGAAAACAAAATTCAAACACAACCTGTTGGAATTTATGCAATACAATGAAAGCAGTTGTTAGAGGTAAATTTATAGCTCCAAACTCACATCTTAAGAAAAATGGGAACAAATAAATACTCTAATGCTGCACTTAAATAGTCTAGAAAAGTAAGAGCAAACCAAACCCAAAGCCCAAAGATGGCAGGAAGTTATAAAGATTAGAGCAGAAATTAATTCAATGGAGACAAAGAAAACAACATGAAGAATTAATAAATTGGGGCTGGGGAGATAGCTCCATGGCACAAGTGCCTGCCTGGCAAGTGCAAAGTCGTGAGTTTGAAACCTGATCCTGTATTAAAAAAAAAAAAAGAATTAAATCAAAAGGCTGGTTCTTTGAAAAATTAAATAAAATTGATAAGCACCCCACTAACCTCATCTAAAAGTGGAAAGGAAAACCTTAAATTCAAGCAATAAGGAAGGTAAAGGATAAAATTACCACAGACACAGTGAAAATTCAGATCATTAATACCTACTTTGAGAATGTTTATGCTCACAGATGAAATGAACAGGTTCTTAGAAAGGTACAAATTACCAAAACTGAATCCAGAATATATGAGAATGCTCAATAACCCAACAACAGCCAATGAAATACAAAAAGTAATTTAGGAAAAAAAGAAAAACTACTAACAAAGAAAAGACCAGGTGCTGGTGGATTCACCACTGAATTCTAAAATAAATTTACAGAAGATATGATCCAAATACTCCTCAAGCTCTTCAATTAAATTGAAGAGGAAGCAATTCTCCCAAAATCATTCCTGGAGGCAAGTATTATACTGACACCAAAAACAGAGAAAGATGAAACTCAAATAGAGAACTACCGGCCAATCACTTTCATGAACATAGATACAAAGTCTTCAATAAAATCATTGCCAATAGAATACAGAAAATAAAAAAAAGATTATATGTCATGGCCAGGTAGGATTCATCTAAGGGATGCATGATGGCTTAGCATACGCAAATCTATAAATGTTATATGATATAGCAATAGAGTGAAATCCACAAATTACATGGTCATCTCAGTTAATGTGGAAAAGGCTTTTGACACAGTCCAACACTCATTCATGTTCAAAGTCCTTCAGAAATTGGAATAGATGGCCTCTACCTCAATCTGATAAAAGACACCTATGAGAATCCAACAGCTAACATAATTCTAAATTGGAAAAAACTGAAACCTTTTACTCTCAGACCTGGTGCAAGAGAAGGATGTCCTTTATCACCACTCTT
>PVKN010014767.1:0-18925 GCA_004027915.1 Capromys pilorides
AAATTTTATTTATTTATTTGTTTGCTTGTTGTATTTGTTTGTTTATTTATTCATTTTGTGGCTGGCTCAGCCTGCCCTGGTGGTGGCGCTGGCGCAGCATGTGGTGCCGGGGATCGAACTGCAGTCCCCGCAGTTGCCTGAGCCCTCCTAAGCAGGCGCTTTAGACCACTGAACCATCTCGCCGGCCCCTCTATTGTTCTTCTGTATCCAATAAATTTAAAACACAATTTCAAAATATATACGTGCTATATTTGAAGTGCAGAATTACATATTACAAGTGTAATTATTTTATTTTATTTTTCACAAGTGTAATTATTTTAAATATAGAACTTGTGTTTGAAAAAATTGATGAATATTTCGCATTTATAACATTTATCCCAATAAAAGACCGGTCACCTTAATCCCCCTCACAGTGTTCATCCTCACTCTGGTCGCTTTCTGGCGCCCCTCCGGAAGGCCTGCGTTGCCCTGTCCGCTTCCTCGTCCTCAGTCAGGTCCTGAGGTGTGCTTTGCAGGACAGTGGGAAGTCGCGCTGTGCCCCAGTAAGAGAGTAAGGCCGGTGAGGACGCACTGCAGTGCTTTCGGAGCAGCCTTTCAAGTGAACACAGCCCGCGACAGCAAAACCGGATTTCTAGACCTGCCTCAGAAAGAGGTGAGAAGGGCCGGCGGTATAGCTCAGCGGACTAAGTGCTTGTTTGGGTAAGTGTAGCGGCCGGGGTTAGATCCCTTGACCGCATGCTGCACCATCCTCGCCCCGGGGTGCGCTGAGCTGAAGATGGAGACTCGGTGTGGTGGCGCGCACCTGTAATCCCAGCACTAGGGGAGGCAGAAATCAGGAGGATCACTATGAGTCTTAGCTGTGAGACCCTGAACACTCTGCAGACCCTTCTCTAAAAATACAAAAGGAGCATGTCCAAAAGGAAGGGGATTAGTGTAAGGGCAATTAACAGTGCTATGGCTTGTGTTCAAATGTCTCCCCAAGCACCATGAAGTCATGGGGGGCGGGGGGAGCTTCTCTGAGGTGGCTAAATCTAGAATTTGTGATTGATTCATTGTCCAATGCTGAGATTAATTAAGGCTGTGCGTGCTAACCCCGCCCTAGGACGAGTAGTCTGCACGCAATATGAGGGCCAGAAAGAGGCTGGCTTTATGCTCCCGTTGCCCTCACATTGCCCCTCTGCCGTGCCTCCCTGCCTTGGAGCCAGCCGACACGGCCTGAAAGAAACCTCTACCAGCTGTGAGCTAAATAAGCCTTTCCTGTTTTAACTTTGAGTATCAGAAATTTTATCTCAGTAACAAGAAAAGAACTACGACAAATAGCAATCTTTCTTTTATCGTAGTCATTTTTTGAAAGGTAAATATGGTTCACATGTTTCAATCACCGCTTGTAGAATTATAGTTTAAAAAATGATAGGGTACAAGTAATAAATATACTATACTACGTTCATGTGAAAAGCAAATCTTAAAAGACCTTTTGAGGAAAATATAGACCATAAAACATTAATATAGAGAGACTTTTTTAAACAAAGAACAAGTAATAAAGATACATTTAAAAAGTTAATTTTTATAATAATACCACTACAAAGCAAAAGAAAAAAAATGGAAGTTGGGGGAGATATCTGCAACTTGTAAAAGTTTAGTATCTGAAATTTACAGTCTTCAGTAAGGAAGATGAAATAATTTAGTGGAAAAATATGCAAAAGATTTTAATATGCAATTCACAAAATCTACCAAATTCTACTTGGCTAATAAACACGTACAAAGATACTTTTAACCTAGCAGTCAAAAGTAAAAATTACAAAAACTATATTATTTTACACTGACCAAAATGGCAAAGGTTGAAAAGCCTGACAATGCCAAGGGTTACTAATTACGTGGAATAATAGCGCTCTTATCGGCAGCTGACTGGAATGACTTGGAAAAATCACTTTGGATATCAATTGTCACAATATAGTTAGTTTAGGAATGTGTACACTTTTTGCTTCAGTAATACTACCTTCAAACGTCTTTTAGAAATATTTGTGTTTCTCTGTGCAAGCATCGCACACTGAAATGTTTATATCAACAGGGAGTATATTATTCAAAAATTGGAAACATTAAGTGTTCACCAAGAAAAGAATGAATAATGTTTAATTTTTATACATGTGAGTTTTATTAAATAAAATAAATGTTCTTCTCCTACAGAAGTTAATATGACTGATTCTTACAAATATAATGTCAAGTTAAAGAAAAAAATATATATATAGTTCAGTTTCATTTGCATAAAGTTTATAATACCCAGAACTGTGTTAAATATTGGTGAATAGAACTCACCAATATTTAATAATGTCATAATATAACTAGGCAGGCAACAGATACAGCCTCAAAAGCATTGACAAAGTTTTCTTTCCTAAACTGGATAATCTGGACATCAATATTAATCATATTTCTGTTTGGTAAGTTTTAATTCTATATTGCCAATCATCTACATATTGTATGCTGGAATATCAGAAATATATATATATATGTATATATATAATTTTTATAATAAATCTTATTAATAAGCCAAAATCTAAAACTGTCAATATTTTTATTTGTTTTAAATTTCATGGTCATATTTTAATGAGAATCTCTCTCTAACTATAGCTACATTTGGCTGCTTCTCTTCATGTGATTCCTTTTCTCTGTTTCCATGACATAATCACAGTGCTTGGCATGCAAGCTTTGACTTTCTACTATGTATTTGTAATTATTACCACAAGAGTTTTATGCTCTGGTAGGCTCCACATGTACTGCCTCAGGTTTACTGCTGAGTGGATTTGCTTTCTGTTTACTTCAGAAAGCCAATGGTTTACTTTAGCTGACTGTGGGAGAGTCACGAACACAACTCTGAGTTCGGCCCTTTGGATCTATGTTCACCATTCAGCTACTGGTGTGTCTGCCTCATGTTTTGCTGTGGGTCTCTAGGAGGACCCTGACTGATAGATACTTTCTTCCTGTACATTCAGGTAGGAACTACACAAGAATCATGAGCATAATTCACTGCCAATCTATAGAAATGAAAGTTGTTATTGTTTTCCTAACAGAGGTGCTACAACTGATAGCCTGGTTTCCACTCTGGTTATACAAATTAGTCATTCTTATTATTTTTTAACTGGTTCAATTTTATTATGTTTCATTGAGTCCTTTTGTCAATAGCAGTCCACACCTGCTTAACTGACCTGCCCGGTGAAGCAAGCCACACAAATCTAGTTAGTACTCCAAGCCTCATTTTTACATTTGAAAATAGCAAAATGAAATCCAGAAGGTTATGCAACAAGATGTAGACAGTGCTTATTCATAGGCTGTTAGTACAAATGACTCAGTAAAAACATTTCATTTATGTGATCTCTCAAGTATTTCATAGTGATACATATTCATATAATACCTGTGTAAAAAAGTTAAGAAGAGAAAAAATTAAGTCTATCTCTAAAAAATAGAGATAAAAAAGATAGATTCAAGCAGAAATGAAGTATATGGTTCTCAAGTTGGAATAGCGCTCCAGCCTATGCCAGTTCTATCTTCTGTCTGCATGAGGCACATAAAAAAAATGACTGATAATTAAAAACAAAATTATAAGAAAAACTTTATCAGACTTTTGCAAAAGTGAGTTTTGCAAAGAAAGAACCAACTAAAAAAGGCACCAGGAGAGATTATTCAAATCCAGCAGCTGGAGGCACTGGAAGCAGTTATTCAAATCCTATAGCTAGTAATTAATTCAAAGACTAGATGTCCTTATCACTGATTTTACCCACCATCCAGATAAGCTTCAACAAAAGAATTTTTATGAATTTGAAGAGCTGTTAATAATGGGAGTAGACACCCAAGAATGCTTAAGGTAAAGATGGAGTCTTAGGCCTGAAAAAGACCGGTGGTGTGTCTCTTCCTATGAGATTATTTGGATGGAGTTTCACTTCCTTAAGAATACATGGCTATAGGCAAATGCTCTTTGATGCATGGAGCAAGAATGTTTGTTATATTTTTCAAGGCATGTTGCTTTATCACTGAGAAAAGTGTTTAGAAATGGTGCTTTGATGTCAACATGGCTTAGTATTTATGAAAAATGAGGTTTCACTTTCTTCTAACATTATCTTATAAGTAAAACAGTCATCTAGGCACCTTTTGGATGCTGCTAAGTTTTCCAGATACTAAGATTATATTAAAATCTTCATTGATAGCTTGTTTTTCCATCACTTGTTGCATCAAGTATTGTAGCAGTCCCTGAAAGGTTTCTAACATTTCATTCATTCACATGGTCTAAAGTGAATTTTTTAAATCTAAAATATTAATATGGACTTATCCTTCCCAAAAATGACCTGTGTTTTAAAATCTTAAGTCGTTTCCTATTGTTAAAAAAGAAATTCTTAAATTCTCAACAACATTGTGTATTTACTCAACATTAAGGAAGGGAGGGAGGGAGAGGGGGAGGAAAGGAGGAGGGAGGGAGAGAGACTTAGCTCCTGAAATTGTAAAAGGAAAGACAATCAGAAAAGCCAACAGACAGGAAAGTGTTGGTGCTTGCCTTCTGGAAGTTTTTAGGTAACTCAGACTTCTTAGCTAAACAAGTTAAATATTGAGTTAGTCTTAGCCCCTCTCTTCACCATCCTCCTGGGTAATAACCAACTGAAGGAGAAGAGGAAATAACATGTGTCTACTGCTTCTGGGGCCATGACCGGCAAGGCTGTTTGAAATCCTTCAAGATAACTGGAACCTGACTAATGTGTCCTACTCTATAGCTCTTGTGGGGCCCTCTGAGTATTGGCCCTCTGAGTACTGCTGTGCACCATTCTTTACTTTTCTTTGCTATCCCTGCCACAGTCAGAATCAGGTCATCTGCACGGCAATCTTGTCCTGAGTGCAGTCCTCTATGGGTTGTCCAGTTCACTTAGAGCTACATTGTACCCTGAGCATATGAATGACACTATATCGCTTGCATGGCTTATCTCACCTCCAAATAGATGATAGGTTCACCTAACATGCAAATATTATATACATGAGAAGATAGAGAGGGCTGGGGATGTGGCTCAGTAATACAGTTCTTGCTTTGCATGCACAAGGCCCTGGTCAATCCTTAGGCCCACAAGAAAAAAAAAAAATGGCACTGGAGAAGCTAAGGCAGGGGAACTGTTGCAAGTTCAAGGCCAGCCTAGGCTGCATAGTGAGTCCAGGCCAGCCTGAACTAAACAGTGAGACCTTGTCTCAAACAAAATAAGAAATTGCATTACATTTTTCTAATGACCAACTTCCTTTCTATTTTTCTTATCTTCACTAGCAACATGGAATTCTAGATGCACAGACATTTTGTCAGTGTCTTTCAAACTTCTGCTAAGATGGAAACAACAAGGATCAGGTTTACTCTTCCTATTTGAAGCAATCACAAAAGTGGACAGGACATAAAACCATGGTTAGACATTCACAACACAAAACCATAGTTTGAGTAAAGGAAAGCAAACAAGGTGAGCCCCACTGCTGGACCAGCTTAGTACCCAGAGCTCCAGGCTGCAGTATAGAGAGGGTACTCTAGTTTGAATGTGTTCCTTTCACACTTCAGGCATTGAAATCTTAATGGCAAAAGTGAGTGTTGTTGAGAGGAGGGAGTGTTTAAGTAGTGACTAGGCTACAAGGCTACCCCTTTGTGGATGAAATTGAGGCCCTAAAAAGAAGCTTCCACCAGCATTGGGCCGGCTTTCCTTTTCACCTACCATCTGGGCTGCTATCTTTCCCCTTCATCAGCCCTGTGAGTCCTTCTCCCGCTCAGAGGAGACAGGCACAGGCACCACTGCGGAAGCAGATAGTAGTCCTTACCAAGCAATCAGACCCACCAGCACCTTCGTCCTAAACTCTTCAGCTTCCACAGCTAGAAAAAGTAAATTTTGAAAAAAATGTCAACAACAGAGCAACAACCCAGGAGAAGTATGTTCACTTTTGAGTTGAGAAGAGAGTGCAAGTTCAAGGGCAGAGAATTGCAGAGGACAGCACTGCACACAGAGCTCAAGAGACCGGCTCCGGCTCTCTTCAGTCTTCAGCTGAGTATCAATGAGCACCTTGTCGAAGAAAGCACCAAAGGCTGGCAAAAGAACCATCCTAAGGAGCTTCGGAAATAACCCGAGGCCCCCCACCTCTGGGCGGATCTCTGTGCCCACCAGCCTCAGTGCCCACCCGTCAGAATGAGAAAATTCATCCAAGAGGCACTGGGTATGATACTCTAAAAATCAACGCCTTAGACTAAATACTGTTCTGCTCCCTCTTAACAAGGCTTATGAGCAAAACACAGAATCCATCCACTTCTAATGATATTTTCCTCGTCCTAGAGCAAATGTCCAAGAATATGTAAAAGAATACACATGAATCTAGCTCCTAGCAAGATAATATTCACATTTGCTAGTAAATAAATATAAAAACCCAAATATATAAAAAAGCAAGAAAATAAAACCCGTAATGAAAAAAAAAAAAAAAACATCAATGAATAAATCCAGATCAAGAAACTATACAGACAAGCAGACATCTATGAGAACAGCAAACAGGCCAGGGTAACGATCTGCCTTATGTTCAGGAGTGCTGAGTTTGTGAATATATGGATGATCTGTTTAAAGTCTCAAGCCCAATTCCTAGACAATAAAATTGCAAGCGCGGAACATCTTTCGAGCACAAACCCTCAACACACACTGCTGTATGTGCTCAGAATATTTTTCCCCTCCTACTTTCTTTGGTAAGTTCTAACTTTCAGATTTAATCTCTGTCATCATTCTTTCAATAAAGCACCTCCTGATTTACAAACTACCTCACATCCCTTAGCTACATGACATTAAATCTATTATCACCTATTTTCATCTGTATCAGATATAATTTTATTTTATTTGTACAATTATGTGACTAATTCTTGTCTCTAGCACTATCCCAAGAATGAGAGAGACAATAAGCGTATTTGGTTTTGTTCAACACTGTCTAGCTCTGCCCACAAGACTTGGAGAAGAGGGGCATATGGTGCTTGCAGGAAGAAAGGGAGGAAGAAGGAAAAGACTGAAAGAAGGAAGTCAGCTCAGAAGGATTATATTTGTTATAAAGTAAATCCAAAATTGCAGACAGTTTCAAACACCAGAGCAAGTATATAAGTCCCAATATTCCTAATTAGCAACAGTTGTTATAAAAGAAATCTGTGGAGTCAGTCTTTCAGATGTGGAGAGTAAAGGGGCTGCCCTTCTTAATTGCTGATTTTGTTGAGAAAACAGCTTGGACTCTTCTTTAGGAAGAGTACCCAGGAAGATACACAAAATTGGACCTCTAGTTCCAAACCTGATGTCACTAATCTTTAATCCTATAGGGGCACCTTTCAAATCATGGGAAGGATTCATGCTATTCAATTCCTGTTTTGGTTGGGTCCTAACAATTTGCACTGGGAAATTTTGAAATATTGAAGCACTTGCCGTAATTAACAGCACAGAAGTCAGATGTGTCCTGGAATGCGAAGAGAGAAAGTTCTATTTAATAGTGAAGACAAATTAGCTTCAGTTGTCTTGACTTCAACAAAAGTGACTGGAAAGAAAGCTTTATAGCACTAATAGGATCCTTGCAAGTAGTATGTCCTTTGGTTTTAATTGGGAACTCAGAGAGTGGAGTAGAAAGCCAATGGGGATGCTACACTGCACAGCTAACAGCACTGAAAACTGTACTAGCAGTGTACAGTTTTCCTAGCTACTGTGTGTTGAAGAAGCTCCAATCTCAGGAAGATCACATATACTGTTGGGGGGATTGTTCCCAAAAAATGTGAGATAAAGCTAATTTCTTCCTTTTACATTACTTCTTTAGGCAATTGCTTTCCTGAAAGATAATTGCAGTTATCTTGGTTATAGTAAAAAAAATTTGAAGTGAATATAAGCATTTTCATCACTATGTATGAATATTTAAATGAAATGAGCTTAATGGATTTTATGGTGTGTTAACTTTCAGCGTGAATGCAGTGGCTGCCAGCGTCAAATCTCCTCCTTAAGATGTGCAATTAACAAAATGATTCAAATATTGGAGCATTAAATATTTGAATTCCAAATGCAAAATATTCTTGAGTTATTCAGATTAATATTCTATGCAGTTCATGTTAACCCTTAAGTGAAAAAAGACAAGAGTTTGGGATCTAAAATTTCCAAGTGTTCACTTTGTCTTCTTAAAATGGGCCACTTACTCTAATCTGTCTTCTGAAAAATTATGAATTACTCAGCGGGGCAGATGGGTCAGCCTCTTCTGCCTACCCAGGTGAGAAGATGATCCACTACCCAGAGGCCTTGACTGTCACAGAAGACCTTTTAGCTCTTTTTTCACATTAGGGAGGCAAACAATGATCTCTTAAGGCTGAAGTATGGGGGAAAGCGATGTATGCAAATATTGTGTAGGAAGTAGAAGAGCTGTGCCAAGTGCAAGAATTGCACATCATTTCTATCCACAACCATGGACAAAACTAGTCATAAGATCCCACATAGGCAGACGAGGGTGGTTGTGGGATGTTAGTGAGCATCACTGGCTTAGTCACTTTCCTCATTACTGAGACACAAAACCTGAAACCCACCACTCCAAGCAGAGGTTGATTTGGGTCAAGGCTATGAGTCAAGGCTGGGAAGAAAGGGCACCAGGGAAGGGTTTGCTAGAGGAAAGCTGCTGATGTCGTGGCATGCAGAAATAGAGGAAGAGATGAGTCCAGAAGAAGCCTTCCTGGCTATATCCAAATATCTGCCTCCCCACCAGACCCCACCTCTTAATAACCCTAAGAGAAAGTCACAAAAGCACCCCAATGGTGCATGTGCCTTCCACAAGCCCCACCTCTGAGCTTATGAGCCTTTAAGGAGAACGTCTAGATATTAAGCATAACAAACACTATCTTCGCTGACATTCTTAATGTCCCCTTTAAGACACATTTGAAAAGGAGAATGTCAATCATTAACTGAGTGTGTATGTGGAGCGGGCATGCATGTACATGATGCCTTTACACATGTAAATGGTGTCTTTCTAGAATCGCCAGCTTATGGTGCACAGAATCCAGAGACAAGGTTTAGTAAGGGTGGGAAGAAACAGTTTAATATTTGAGAAAATATTTTTAATTCACATTTTTTAAAGAAAAACTTGAAAACGTGCTCAAAATAATGAGGAAGGGAGAGAAAGACAAGAGGAAAAAGACAAAGGAAATGTTTGCAAATATATTTTAGAAATAATCCAGAGATGCAACTGCTTCTCTTCAGTCCCACCTCTTAAACATTAAGTGACATTATAAAGATTTAAAAAGTGTTATTAGGCTCATATCTAAAGGTAAGAACAAGGGGCTGGAGAGATAGCTCAGTAGAATAAGAACTTGCCTGGCAAGAGCCGGGTCCTGAATTCAATCCCTGGTACTGCAAAAAATAAATTAATGATAATCATCATCATCATCAACATCATCATCATCATCATCATCATCATCATCATCATCATCATCATCAGAACAAACCTCCTGAAAGGTTTAATTCAGCCAATAGGACAGAAGATGAACTTCTGTTGGACTTGGAAAGGATTTCTTCCAGTCAGGGGAAAAACAGCTTATTAAAAATAGATCATTAGAATTCCCTCCTTTAACTTGGACCTGACTTTGAAAAGAAGAGTTCCATGATTTTAGAGCTGAACTATGGGAGGGCAAAAGTAGACTCCAACATTCAATTGTAGTCTCCTCAGCTGTTGCAAGTTTACCTTGCAACCTTTGCTCGCTTCATATACATAGATATTTCTATAAAAGATGCACATGAAAGTTTCTCTTTAGATAACTTGGAAGATAAATATATTTAAATTCATGGGGTTTATCAGTTAAAAATACCTTAAAAAGAGTACTTAATCTAAACGATAGTTTTCCAATAACAAAAAAAATTAAGTTAAAAGTTCCCAAATTGACACAATCATGTATTAAATTCTCTCCCCCTTCTGCCATGTGTATGTTAAAGTTTAATTTTTGCTACCTCAGAAAATAACATCTTTGCAAATAGGTTCATTGCAGACTGGCTAGGTCCTAATGGAGAAGAGCAGATTACTAATGAAATATATCCAGTTTTCATATGAAAAGTGGAGATTTAAACATAGCCAGCTGAGGAGGAGAACACCACATAGCCAAGGCATGTCAATGATTTCTAGTGAAACTCAAGAGGCTGGAAAAGAGGCATGGAGCAGATTTTCACACCCTTCAGTGGGAGCCAACCTAGATGACTCCTGAATCTGTCTTCCAGACTTGAGAACTTCAGACAATAAGCTGTTGTTTTGGCCACCCAGTGTATGTTCTGTACCTACAACAAGTCAATGCAAGCACTGGGACAAAGCCGTTTGGCTGCTATTACCTTGTGTGTTCCATAATGTATTCTAGTTACATCTCTGAATGCAAGCATAAAAACTACTGTAATAGCTGATGGAAAGCAACCCACTGGCTTTTGTTTGTATCACAATATGTCTTACTTAAATATGCGCAAACTTATCAGTCACATTTACTGAGAAGAAAATGTTCCCATACTCTTGTCATCTTTCCACTTCCATGCAGCTATTCTCTTACATGCTTTTTAAGTAATATATTAGAGAAATAACTATAGTTACTTCAATGGAGGTAAAGGATATGCAGGAATGTAAACAAAATCTAGAGGAACCATATTGATAAAAAAAATTAAGAGGAGAGTTGTTTAGAAGAAGTAGCTGTTGGGTTCATTCACTGTTTACTCTGGCTAATACTCAGGGAAAATGATGCAGCCAATTTAGCAGCTGAGTTTCAGGTAACAAACTCCAAAGAAACTCTTGCTGGGCTTCGGGGTGGAGTAGGGATAAGACAGCCAGGCTTGGATGAAACCTGAAGAAGATTGGAATTAGAAAAAGAAGGAAGAGACTGGGTGTGGTGGCGCCTAACTGTAATCCCAGCTCTTGGGAGGCTGGAAACAGGAGATCACTAGAGGTCTGATCTAGTAGTGAGGCCCTGAACAGAATATCTTGTGGACCTTTCCCTAAAATAAAAAAAAAGAAAGAAGGAAAATCACACTAGGTATTTGAAGGGTGAGGAACAAAGAAAGATAAAGAAGCTTATATTAATAATAAAAATGGTGACACTAAAACTCATAAGCACACATATACTTCTTGCTTTGTCTCCTTATGAACTCAAAACATTTGAAGTGCTTTTTAAAACTAATGATAATCTTTTAAAAGTATATATTAGCAAATTATTAAAGATGACCTGGATGTGGATTATGGACAAGAGATTATTCTTTTTTTCTGATTGATTATTCAATAAACATTTGCTAAACAACTTTTTAAAAGTATTGAGTTTCCAAAAGAGTAACTTTTTGAAGATAGTATTCCACTCTTGGATGAAACGGTTTAAATTCAGGAATTTGGTACAAGTGTTTTGAATGCTTGGTTCATTTCTGTTGACTTACTTTCAAGTGTTCTTCATGGCAATAAAATAGAAAGATACTAGAGGTATTGCCATTTGATTTCTTGTTTGAACTTTTAAAAAAAAGCAAAAAAAAAAAAAGACAGGGGGCCAGGGAAATAGCTCAGTAGAATAAGAACTTGCCTGGCAAGTGCAAGGTCATGAGTTCAATCCCCAGTACCGCAAAAAAACAAAACAAAACAAAACGAAAACAAACAAAAAAAAAACAACCCAGAATCTTCCTGCTATGTAGTCTGTGCTAACCTTGTTCTGTAGCCCAGGCTGACCTTCTTTACAATCCTCCTCCCTCAACCTTCTAAGGGTTGAGATTATAGGTCTTTGCCACCACACCCAGTTCTCTGTGTATAAAGGTTGATTTTGTAAGTCCTTAATTAAAAGATGAAGAAGTTGACGGAGGTTTCTAGAAGTCACTGTCCTCCCAGGCACTCCCCATTGTGTCAGAATTCTCCTCCACAGCATCTCTGCGGTTGCCTCACCCTAGTCACAAGGATCTGGATTAACTAATTGCAGATGTCTGAAGAGGGGGTTGACTCTGTGGAGAACTGCAGACAAATTACCAAGAAACAATGAACGACATGTTCATTAATTCAAACAGTGTTTATCAGACATCAGGTTTCTGGCATATTCTGTGCTACACTCTTAGGATAAAAATGAGTAAAATAACTGACACTCCTGTTGCAGAATTATAGCCTGCCTATAGGAATGATGGTCATTACGACACACTCTAAATAAGCCTAGAAAATGCTTTTGAAAACAAAGCACTGATTTTTCCACTAAGGGGCTAGTGTTTTGTTTTTGCTTTTTCTGACTATACAAAAGTTAATTAAGAATTAAATAGAAAAAATTAAGCTTATTCATCTACATATTATCTTTCTTAATTCTTTTAACAAACTCATACATTATTATGTGCCAAATGTATTATAGTCACTTTTCAAAACTTAATCTAGTATTATAACAAATGTATAACATATGCATTATTATTTCCCTAATTTTATAGCTAGGAAACTGAGACCTAAAGCTAGTAATAAACCACCCTAGTTCTACACAGCTAGAATAGTAGTTACCATTTAATAAGATGATAAGTTGTCAAAATTAGCTACATCAAATTTCTGAGAAAAATATGCCCACATTCAAGTACTAAATTAAATCATAAGACTCTAAATTTTTCCATGTCATATTTATTTATATAAAACATTCTATCTATGATAGCTACAAACAAGATTAGAAGAATGAAGATAACCAGGCTATCCTATTGATCATAAACACAAGTTAATTTACCTATGTAAATCTTCCTTGAAGCTACATAAATATTCAGCCTATATATACACTTGTAGGTAAAACATGTAATCACAAATCCAAATGATAAATACTGCTGAGATGCAGTTACCACCACTGAAAAATATAACTCATAAAAGTACTCCCATCATAGTACAATTGATCCCATGTCATGGTATGGTGTCTGGATATGATTCTTGAGTACGGGGGAAAAAAATGCTCACATTTGGGACATGCTTCAAAACAGCCTTTATGTCTTGCTATAAATTTAGCTGCAAAGAGAAAGCAACCCTTATTATTCACATGGTACAAAAATAAATGCAAGAATGCAAATCTGTCAGCAAAACAATCCGAAGGCAAAGGATAGTTTTGCTACTTTCCTTATCTCATGGAAGATAAAAGTTACAGGCTAGCAAATTGGCATAGTTATCTCTCCAGTATTAGAAGTATTTAAAGAAAAGAACTTAAAGTTTCAGTACAATATAAGACATAGTCCTACTAATTTGGAAAACCTCACGAAATTCATTAAATCCTGACCTCTTAGTACAATAACCAAATCAACAGAACACCAATCCACTCAGCAACCACACACATCTATGAGCAAAACCTAAATTTTAATCTTTGTTTTACTTTGGCATAGAAAAGAAAAATCATCCACAAGACTGTCAAAGGAAAACTATCCCCAAGTCAGTCTAAGTATGATGCTCATGTTAATTAGTTTTAATTGACAAATTTACTTTAAGTGTCCTTAATTTCATTAGCCTACTGCAGACTAGAAAGGCAAACTGGAAACTGAATCTTTGAATGAAACAGTTGTAGGTTCCCTTGAGCTCATACCAAAGCAAACTTAAGCTAGAACAAGATGTCTCAACAATTGTTGACTCCACTGCTTCAAGTGACAATCAATTCAAAGGATCTCAAGAGTCCATAGAAACATAATTTCAATTTTATAAATCTTAGACAGCTCATTCAACTTTAAACTAGTTAAATCAATTATAAAATTTAGGGTGCCACACTGACTTTCTTCCTTGTGAACACATTTGCACCCTATTCCTGGTATAATCTTACACCCTCAGAGAGGTTCTACATTTGTTTATGACACTTGTATTCCAGCAATTTCAAATTTCAGATGAGCAAAGACCATTTCTTTCACTACCAAACTCTAAATTAGTATAGTGCAAGGCACAAAGCATGTGTACTGATATACAGTCAGTTATGTGGATGCAGATCTAGCTGCTGTAATCTGAAAGTCGGAAATCTAAATTTTTGAGAGCACACATAATGCCACAAGTAGAAAAGTCTACACCTGATGTTATGGTGTAGGTCAGAATCAGAATGCACACATGGCAATAGGATTTTAATGTCTCCAAGTGGGTGGGGGGAAAGGTCTTTCCAGTTGTAGGTTATATTTTCTGCTCACATCTAGATTTGCTCATACAAACAAGCCCACAAAGGTTAATAAAACAACTCATATGCAGGTCAGACACACAAACCTATTGACTGAAGATGCCCCATGTGAGGGCAAAATCTAAATATAAACTGTTATTTTTGTTTATCCCTCACTCTCTCACATATATGTTAATGAAAATTTTTAAAACCTTCAGAAAATCCTATGGATCACAGTTATTTAAAAAGTGCAACATTTTGACTTATATATAACCCAAAAAGTCAAGTCACTGGAGAAACTGTACAACAGTGTAAGTGTAAAACTTCTCACAGAAGGGTGCATTGTGGAAATGACCTCCGTATATGACCAGAAGGAACAGAAAGATAAACTCTTGAAGATCTATGCTGAGAAACAAAAGCTAATGGGTAATAGGAAAACTGTATAAAGCTAAAAATAAACATCTTGGTCCTATATTAAAGAATAGACCATTAGTATTGCAGTGAATGTGTCATTCAATGATATCTTGATTGTAAAACAAGCAAAAATCTATTTCAGTGAATTGAAAACTAAATGGAAATGTACAAATTTGGTAGACTTGTACATAAATTTTAAAGACAGAGTGTCAATTTTGTAAGGTTTACGGTGATACAGACCCTGATGATCACAAAGCAGAGTGAAATCCATTGGTGAATTTGCCAACATCATCACTGATGAAAATCTGATGGCAAATATCTTAGTTGCTCTCCCATTGTTGGAACAAAATATTGGATACTCACAACAAAAAGTAGAAAAAGTTTATTTTGGCTTATAGTCTGTAGAGGTTGCAGTCCATAGTTGGCTGACTCCAAACCAGGATAAAATGGCAAAGGAAAGGGAGTTTATGACATGACAGGTAGAAAGCAGAAAGTCTTCTCTCTTCTTTATTTTATTCCACTCAGGCTATAAATTATTGGTTAGTGCAACCCACATCCAGAGAAAGCTTTCCCTCTTCAATAAGCCCATCATCCATGTCCTCAACTATGCTAAAACAATTAGGAGACTAATTCAAAATCATACACCTGAGATTAAGTATCAGATACCTGTGATCCAGTCACCCTCAGACAGCTGACTGAGCATTTGAAGCTTTAGAGGGACATCTAGGTAAAAGCCCCACAAGCAAAGCAAGTCTAGAATGTGATGAAACATTACCACTTTGCATTTCTCCAGAAAGACACTGACTACAGCTGATGCAACAGTCCCTGCAGGAATAACAGCGCTAAGAACAGAACAATCATGCCAGCCTGTGGCTAGGCAGCAAGCATGCATGAATAAAAGCTCTCTGTGATCAATGACAGTGTACACCCTCACTGGTTGGTGGGAGGGTTGGTTGGTTCTTTTGGTTCTTTTGCAGTGGTAGGCACCTCACAAGGCATTGTACATACTAGCAAACGCTCTACCCCTAGTCACACCCTCCCCTCATCCTTGGTTTTAGATGCATCAGTTTTTTACTGGTCTGTTATTAGACTAACAAAGAATCTGCATCTCCAGGGATAGCTGCTCTTATTGAGTTCACAAACCCTTCATACCAGTGGCTTGTAATCACAGCAGGGAGCTGGGCTGGATTATGGCTAAAGGCTTTATCACTCTTTGACAATTGTTATGCTCAACATCTAGTTGAAAACTCATTGGAAGTCTCATCAAAATAATATGCAAGCCACTTATTTTCTTTCAGAGGTAACTTGTTAATTCAGCCATGTGACCAAGATATCTTTAGATCCATGAAGTCTAAACATAAAAACATTTCCTTGAACTGCAGCCTGGTACCAATGAAGGTTTGTGTACGGAAGCTTTTCCAAATGAGTTTAGCATAAGGGATGCTATAAGAGCTGTGGTCAAGGGCGCAACACAGACTGCAGACACCAGTGTGCCAGCCTGGCATCACCTCTCACCTGCATTGTGCAGCGAGGATGAATAAGGAGATTGCATACTATTCATTAAGAAAGAAAAAAATGACAGCTTACATATGCCAGAAACATAACTTTAAAGTAGACTAAGATGAGAAAAGTAAACATCAAAGGAATTTTTTACATCACTAATAAAGTTTCAACTTATCTCTTGGTCAGTGCTGAAGCAAAATGATTCTGATGCTGAGATTATCTTAATAGCAACCTGGAGAATGGTACTGTCAATACAGTGGGAATGGGACCAAACACAGAATGGTGAAAATGTATGATAGATTTATTCTAGGACCAGAACAGTGGGTGCTCACAATGCAACAAGGAATCGTGCCATTTATTAAGTTAAAGAGCGACCCTGAAGACAAGCTACTTTTCATGAGGGAGGTAGCTTTGGAGAAAACATTTTAAAAAGCCACACAGCAGAATATCTCCTCGTCTGCTTCTTGGCTCAATGCCTGTGGTATCATTTCTCATCTTTAGAAGTGAAACCAAGCGCATCTTGCACATGGAGACCAGAACTGCTTCTGTGTGCTGCTTCTGCTGCCTGAGTGCTGACGCAAGGATTCAGGCCCAGACACTGAGCCCTATGCACCCTGCTCATGTGATGGCCCCACAGTAGCAATGGTACCTCTTGCTCCCACCGTGAAGTCTTCATGTGAAAATAAGCATTAGAACATGGCTATAAGGAGCATCAAAACACAGAGTGATAATCATGAGGAACAACCACAGAGCATCCACAAGGTGGCAAGATACGGATAACTGTGCCTTCTGATGATTTGGTGATACCAACCTTTGTTTCATGGGCAAAAGTATTTTAGAATTGGATAAAATGACCTTAATGCCATGAGTATAGGTATATATGAGGCACAAATTAATTTTATGTCTGAACATGGATTTTATGACCAAGATAACTCATTTAAAATATGATTACTCTCTGTGAAAGCCTGAGAGACTGTTTTCCTCTCTAGGCGACTCTCCTTAGGTACACCATATATCTTCAATCTGTTTCCTCTGTAGCCTCATAATCTCACTGATCAGAAAATTTGGGAAACCACTGAGTTATAGGATGTTATAGCACAGGTTCTCATGTGTCCTGAATCCTCACTGACCTTGAAGAGCTAGGGCCAAAATGTTGGCTATCCTCGTAGCCCTTCTTTTTCAGAGAGCAAACTGATCAAGCAATGGCCATGACTCATCCAGATGGCTGACACTGACAACAGTTCTACAAAGCACTGTACGTGGTTTCAAAGTAAATCCTGAGGATATTTGACTGACCTTGGAAGACACAAAAGTTCCATGTTTTGTTATACAGGTCTTGCTTTAATTTTCCCTTAACCACCCAGCAGAAGAGTTTAACCACGAGGCCTAAAATGTAAAACTAAACTGAATTTATGTATTAATTCTATTAGCTTCTTGGTGGAGTTCTTTAGGTCTTCCAAGTAGATTATCATGTCATTTGCAAATAGTGATAGTTTTACTTCTTCTTTACCTATTCTTGTCTAATAGCTGCAGCTAATAATTCCAGAACTATATTGAATTGGAGTGGTGATAGTGGATATCCTTGTCTTGTACCAGATGTGAGAGTAAAAGACTTCAGCTTTTCCCAATTTAGAATTATGTTGGACGTTGGATTGTCATAGATGGCTTTTATCAGATTGAGGTAGAGGCTCTCTATTCCTATTTTCTGTAGTACTTTGAACATAAATGAGTGTTGAACTTTGTCAAACGCCTTTTCTGCATTAACTGAGACAATCATGTGGTTTTTAATATAGTGTATCACATTGATAGATTTGCATTTATTGAACCATCCTTGCATCCCTGGGATGAATCCTACCTGGTCATGGTGTATAATCTTCTTTATGATTTGCTGTATTCTATTGGTGAGGATTTTTTGGGGGATTTTTGCATCTATGTTCATGAGAGAGATTGGCCTGTAGTTCTCTTTTTTAGTTGCATCTCTCTCTGGTTTGGATATCTGTGTATTACTTGCCTCTAGGAATGATTTTGGAAGAACTGTTTCCTTTTCAATTTCATTGAAGAGTTTGAGGAGCATTGGGAATATATCTTCTGTAATTTTCTCGTAGAATTCAGCTGTGAATCCATCAGGACCTGGCCTTTTCTTTGTTGATAGACTTTCTATTACATTTTGTATTTTATTGACCGTTATTGGGCTATGGAAAGTTCTTATATCTTCTTGATTCAGTTTTGGTAGTTTGTATCTTTCCAGAAATCTGTCCATTTCATCTATGTCTTCAATTCTGTGAAAGTAAGGATTCTCAAAGTAGCTATTAATGATCCTATGAATCTCTGCTGGGTCTGTAGTAATTTCACCCTTTTCATTCCTTATTGCTTGAATTTGAGTCCTTTCTTTCCTCTTTTTGATGAGGTTAGCTAGGGGTTTATCAATTTTGTTTAATCTTTCAAAGAATCAGTTTTTTGATTCATTAATTCTTTGTACTGTTTTCTTTGTCTCGATTGAGTTAATTTCGGCTGTAATCTTTATAATTTCCTCCCGGCTTTGGGCTTTGGGTTTTGTTTGCTCTTCCTTTTCTAGTCGGTTTAGGTGCTGTGTAAGAGTTTTCATTTGTTCCCGTTCTGTTTTCTTAATGTGTGAGTTCAGGGCTATAAATTTCCCTCTAAGAACCGCTTTCATTGCATCCCCTAAATTTCAGTAGGTTGTGTTTGAATTTTCATTAAAGTGTAAATATTGTTTAATTTTTTGTTTAACTTCATTTGTACCCATTGGTTGCTGAGAAGGGTGTTGTTTAATTTTGATATATTTCTGGGGTTCTTGTAATCTCTTTTGTCATTAATTTCTAGTTTCTTTGCATTTTGGTCAGATAATATACATCGTATAATTTCTGTTTTCTTGCA
>PVKN010014768.1:0-18924 GCA_004027915.1 Capromys pilorides
ATTCTACCTGTATGTATTATTATTATTAGTCACTGGGAAAATGCAAGTCAAACTCATGAGATACCACCATGTCATACCTACTAGGATGATTACAGAGCCCAGAAGAGAAAATTACTTTTAGCAAAGTTCTAGAGAAATTGGAATCCTTGAACATTTTTTTATTATAATTCAGAATGGTTTGTGAGTTCTTCAAAATGTTAAGCAAAAGTTAAATAAAACATTGTTCATAAATATTTACAAAAATGATATTCATAATAAACAAAAAAATGGGAAAACTCAAATTCCCACTTTATGAAGGAATAAGTAGAATATGGGTAACCATATAATGAAATATCACTTCACAGTAAAAAGAAATGAGACACTGTTACATGCTACAACATAGGTGTTTAATCCCCTTAGGAGGTAAATGGTGGATGAGTGAGCAAATGCTCATCTCTATGTGTAGCCATTCCTCATCATCTGCATTACTGCCTCAGGTCTGCCTACTGTCAGATCAGTAGTGAACTGAGCATGCGAGAGGATCTAGGTTACATACTCATGCTCCTTATGAGAATGAAATGTCCACTGATATGAGGTGGAGCTGAGGTGGTAAGGGTAGTACTGGGTAGTGGCTGCAAATAAAGATTAATGGAGGGAGAGACAGAGAGTGAGAGAGAGAGAGAGAGAGAGAGAGAGAGAGAGAGACAGACAGAGAGAGAGACAGAGAGAGAGAAGAGACAGAGAGAGAAAGCTGCACAGAGACCATAACAAATCAATTGCTTCAATATATGTATCAAGCCCCTTTCAATGATTGGAAAATGACAATCTACATTTGATGGTGGCTTTAGAGTGGCAAGTAAGCTAATATGTTTCAGTTATGTATCTGCTTCTGGTATCTGACTTTGAGTAAGAATATTTCACTTATTTTAGTTTCTGTGTGACCTGACTACTACTCTACTTACCACGTCCATTTGCACCTCTTTCCCACAATGTGTGTTTGCCTCAGTCACAGTTTTGGGTAGCATATAAGCTAAGCCAAATTAAAGTGAGTAAAAAATAAACATCACCAGAGAGCATCTTTGAAAGAGGGGAATGATCTAATGATAACACAGCAGAAGATTCTTAGACTGCTCAAAACAGAAAGCTGTATGTATGTATGTATGTATGTATGTATGTATGTATGCATGTATTTATTTATTTATTTTTATGCATTTGGTATAGGGTCTACAAGGTCTCACTACATAAATTGGACTCGTAAAGATTCTCCTATTCCCAGCTTCCTAAGCACTGGGATTACAGGGCCTGGCCACCAAGTCCAGTCTCAATAACTGTCTTAGCGAGCCCTGGGAGTGGGGCCTGCATGGCACGCCAGGGATTGAACACAGCTGCTGTGATCTGCCTAAGCAGGCACTTTAGTGCACTGGGCTAACTGGCCAGCCCTTTGGAAAGCTGTATTTAAAAGAAAACGTGGAGAATCACACATAGATAATGGGCTCATTGCAAATATGGGTGACTTCCATTTTCTGAGCTCACTTTGTACAGTAAGTGGACACCAGCTGGCCCCTGAAGTCATGAATCCTTCAATACCAATTTGAGAAATGGAACCCAAGCATCATACATTGGAAGACAAACTTTTGGAGGTTTTTAAAAGATAAGCAGAAGGAATGCTTGAAGGCCACTACTTAATCAAATGTGTCTAGACTGAGGACATCATTTTTAGCAGCTAACTGCAGTGATACAGTTATGAAGCCTTTTACTACTGGTGAAGAATTGGTTCCAGCTACCTCTAAGGACATTTGCCATGAATATTTAGGAGAGGTCACAGTTTAAAAGGGGCACATGTTCCTATTTCAGCTAGCACCATAACTAGGCAAATTGATGAAATAGCAGGGGAAACTGAGTTACAATTGTTAGGATTAGTGAGTTATAGTGGCTTTTGCAACTCAGATTGATCAGTCCCCCAAAGTTGTCAAACAAAAATGCTTGCTTTGTGTAAGTTATTTTTCAAGAGGGTGTGCACGAAGGTAGGTTGTGTGTTGCCAGCCAACCCTACAGCTGCAGGACTATTCGAGCTTTTGATTGATTATGTATAAGGAAAACTGAGTTGACCATTTTGTGTGTCAATAAATGCACAGAAAGAGAAACTGCAATGACAACATAGCTTTTGATTTCATTATTTGGGTCAAAGAGGTCATTTTTCAATGTGAATGTGAACACTATGTCATGCATAGAGATATGCTTGATGGCTAAAAAATGGCCCTTGACCTTAGCACATTTTTCAAGATGCGATTAAAATTATGAATCACATTAAAGTACATGGTCTTAACTCATGACTGTTCACTGTGAGAAGAAAGCCACAGAGCACACACAGCTCTTCTTATGTATGAAAATGAAGGCCTTTCAAAAAGCAGATCTCTGACCTGAGTTCTGAGAACCAACCCAAAGTTTTCTTTAAGAAAAAATAATCAACACTAGCAGCCAATTCCCATGATACATAATCGATCACAAAATTTATTTACTCATGTGATGTGTGTACCTCGCTCAGCAAAGTATGTTAGTTCTGAGAAGAATGACTAGTGTGTTCACATCAGCAGATAAAATGGCTTCATTCAAAGCTACACTACAGTGATGGGATGGCCAGTAAACATCAGCATTTTTTGACATATTTCAAGTATTGGCAGGGTTTGAAAGACTGAGCCAGAGCCTTCTTTCTCCCAGATAGTGCTCAATCACCTATTTCAGCCTTCAAGAGTTTGAGCACTACTTCCAAGCCACGAATGAATCCTGAAGTAGGAAGGACTGGATCTGTGACCTTTTGCAATAATCCAGCCAAATAGACTTTGTGCTAGAACAGAAACAGCTGCTTGAGAGGGCAAATAAGAGTGACCCTAGAACTATGTTTGAGACAACTTCAAGTCTCCATACATTCTAGATTAAATGCAAGGCCAAATATCCTAAGATTGCCTCAAAAGTACTGAGTGCCACCCTGCTTCTATTTCTAGCATTTTATCTTTGGCAGCAGGGTTTTCTGCAGTGACAACAACCAAAATGAGACTATGGAGTAGACAGGACTTCAGCAACACACTTCCAGTGTCACTGTCTCCCACTCCCCAGGTGGGATTATCTAGTCCCAAGGAAGCAGTTCCAGGCTTCCATGGATTCTGCTGCATGATGAATCACAAAATTATTGTGTTGTGTGTCACAAGACAGTATAAAAGAAATAAAATACACAATGCATTGAAGATGTCTCAGTCATTCTGAACCCCCTCTCTCCTCCATGCCTTCGGCTTGTGGAAAAATCATCATCTATGAAATCCATCTACAATGTGAAAAAGGTTGAGAACCATTGACTAAGTCCTCAGACAAGATGAAAGCAAAAGAAACCAGTCACAAGGGACCACATATGGCATGATGCTATTTATATGAGCTATTTAAAATGGGCAAATGCACAGCGACCAAAAGATTAGTGATTTTCCAGGGCTAGAGCAGATCAGCAAAGGTTGCAAATAGGAATAGTGCTTTATTTCTTTGTGCTACTTGGTATCAAACTCCTTTGCATTGAGATACATCCCCAATATTTTTTATTTTAAACCAATTTTATTGTATTTTAAACCAATTTTTTTTTTATTTTAAACTATGTCACTAGGTTGGGCTTGCACTTGCAATCTCCCTCTACAGTCTTCCAGAATGCTGAGATTAAAGGCATGCATCATCACACTCAATACATATGTATTTTCTTTTGGGGGAGTTATAAAGTTCTAGAATTAGACTGATGGGCACAGTACTCTATGCATACATGAAAAATCACTAAACTGAAAACCTTTAAATAGGTAAATTTTAGTATACATGATTCATATAACAAATCTGATTTATTTTAAAGTGCATGCTTCAACATGATTTATTACTGATGATCTACCTTGAACATCTGTCCACTTTCTCCTCTGCAAAATTATATTTGTGGGAAGTGAGTCATTTAGCAAGGGGCAGAAGGTTAAGTATAACTTCTTTGAGAAAAGAATATCTCCATATATTAGGTTATTTCTTGTGAAAATGTCTCTTTTCTATGTTCATAATTCATTCAATAATAGTTTGTATTCATATGAACTTGAGGATATCTTTTCTACGTTATAATATAATCTAATAGTGGATTGGTAATTTTATTTCTCAGCTTATTCAGTCATAGCCACTGTGAATTCTTTCAGGCTGAGATTTATGGACATATAAATAAATAATTTCTTTATAATTATAGGTAAAATTGACCTGAATAGATTTGGAAACAAATGCAACCAATCTCAAAAATTTCAGTGAGAGGAAGGGAATGGAATTACATGTAGACACTGGGCAGCAGGCTTTGAGCATTCTGTGGATGGTGAGACCAGGGTGTACACAACAGATAGAAAGATAATCAGAAGTGACTCCATATGCTACTTAATAGGTCCAGCCCAAGTATGTTAATCACATGACAAAGTTTATCAATGTAGATAAAACTAGCAATGCCTCCCAATATAATTGTCTTTTTTTTTCCTAGTTATTTTGCTGACATTCAGGCACAGAACCTTACACTTCCAGACATCCTTCCCTCTTCTCTTTCCTTTCTGCAGATGACTCAGTACTAAGACAATTGGAAAAAAATCTAATAAAACAGATAGATTCAAATCCATCCTAAAACTGCAGTATTATTTTGGGTGTTGAGTTCAGGCAGGGCTGCAGAGACAATGCTTTTTATTCTTTGTTTCAACATGCATTTCAGAATTTTCTCAAGTTTTAGACAGCCTTTAAGGGAACTAACTAAATTGCGGCATTTGATTGGCCTTTAATAGGATCTCTTTGGAGAATAGAAGAATCCATCCAGCTATTTGCGGGCTTTATTAACTTTAATGCTTTCATTTATGACAGACATCTGCTCCCAGGGTCAGATATTTCAAGGCAGTTATTTTCTAATGGGGGAAACTATACACAAACTTGAATTTCCAGTAACAAGCATTGAAAAATGTAAAAGAAAAGCATTTTGTATTAAAAATATGATGTCATTCTAGTTTTATGAATAAATGTTTATGGTAACCAGCAAGAATCAGTGAGATTTTCTGCTGGCTGAATCAGTTCCTCTTTCACGCGTACAATCACTCAACAAACAGTTAGTGGCAATCACCATGTTTTAGGAGCTAGTAGGCCTTCTCTTCAGAAGGATGATAAATGGAAAATAGACAAAAGTATTTTAATTTGTGAAGAGGACATACAAACAGCACTGTGTTGGAAATAGCCTAGAGCAGGGTTGTCATACAGCTAGTGCAGATGAGAAAAATTCTCTATGGGTGTGACATTTGAAATGAAATCTAAAAGTGTGAGGAAGGCCTATGAAGTGGAGAGCCGAGAGGATGGCACCTTCCAAAGAGAGAAAAAAGTAAAAGGTGGCTGAGAAGTGCATTCATGGATTCTATTCCAACTATTATATTAAAAATATAGCGTATGCTGAGTGGCTTAGCAGCAAAACATGATCCTAGAGGATGGAATGTCCAAAATCAAAATTCTAGCCGCTTCTGGTGAGAACCCGCTTCTTCACAAACAGTGCTTTTCCACCGTTTCTTTACATGGTGAAAGTGATCAGCTATTTCTCTGGGCTCTCTTTTATAACCCTCTTGGGATCTAATCACCTGCCCAAATCTCCACCTCCTAATACCAAGACCTCATGGGTGAAGACTCAAAATGAGATGTGTATGTGTGTGTGTGTGTGTGTGTGTGTGTGTGTGTGTGTGTGTGCATGCACGTACATTCAGTTCATTGCAGTAGGGAAGTCTGAATTACAGATCACTGTGATTAGAGACTAGGAGTTGAATAAATTTGATCTCAAGTCTTAGGGCAGAGTAAGGAGTCTGAATTTAGATAAAATAAAATATCTGAACAGATTTGGATAGGAACTTCACAATCTGATGGCTACATTAAAATTTCTGAATGGCCAGTGAGATAGCTCAGCAGACTAAAGGACCTACTTAGGCAAGCTTCAGCTCCATCTTCAGGGTGGGCTGAGCCAGCCACACACACACACACACACACACACACACACACACACACACACACAAATGGAAATGAAAAATTTCACTTATTTGTCAAAAGTGAATGTTAAGATAGCAAAAGGAGCTGGCAAGGATGCCACAGAAGACATTCACCTTAATGTGACAGGGATTTGATTTGGATTGGTGGCTGAAAAATACGTTAGCTAGTTTTCCTGTTGTTGGACAGAATATTTGTCACCCACAGCTTTAGAAAGAGATGTAACTTGATTCAGGGTCCTAGGGGATTCATGGTTGGCTAGCTCCATGGCAGGAACACTGCAGAGAGGCTGGCAGAAGAAAGGTGTGCAGGGCCGGGGCATGGAGGAGGAGAGCAGGGAAACAGTTCTAACAGGGAGGGTGGGAGGGAGAGAGAAACGGAGGAAGAAAGGGAGGGAACCCTCCCAGACCCCAGAGCCCCATCTGGACTGCTCCCACCTTCAGCACATGCAAAGAGCACTTCCATAATCTCCTAGGTGACCACTATGTCAATCAAGTTGACAGTTAACTGTCACAGAACAGGCACCCATGGGGTGCTGAAATTGGAAACACAGACGTTTCTGATAAGTTAGTATGAATACAGCTTTGGAGTTCTTCATTGGAAAATACTGGATTGACATATGTCTTGGAAGAGTGCTATTTATTTAAAGAAAAAACGCAGAAAATCACAGAAGTGGGGTGGGTCAACAGATTTGGAGGTAGCATAGAATACATCAACCCAGGTTTCCTCATTCCTTAAGAGGTCAATGTGTATGAAGTTTTTTTTCTTTCTAACTACATGATCAATATATAGTTTCTTCTTTATATTTTAGAAAGAGGCTTTATTTAAAAGAAATTAATTTTCTTTTTTAAATATACTTTTAGTACAGGGTCTCACTACACAGATCAGACTCCTCATGATCCTCCTGTTTTCAGCCTCTCATGTACTAGGATTACAGGTGTGGGCCGCCATGTCCAATCTCAATTGCCCTCTCAGTGCATCCCCACCCCACGGTCAGGGGAGGCAGCTGGCATTCTGGGGATTGAACCCCGGTCCCTGCATCTGCCTAAACAAGTGCTTTAATCCACTGAGCTATTTGGCCAGTCTGAAATTAACTTTCTTGAGAAGCTATGCATTTATGAATTTAGGGAATTGGAAGAGACCAAAGTAAGCTCTGTCTACACTTATCTCATACACCTAGTTTTGTTTTTCCACAAGCAAAATCAGTGTTACGTTCATCTACATACACTAATGATGCCACTGTGTTTGTGCATAACAAAGAGCAGTGGTTTGCAATGTAGCCGACCTGCACTGTCACTCTGACTATAACACAGGTAAAGGCAGAGGCAGCGCCATTCCCTGTAGTCACCCTTCCATAGATGTGGAAAGTCAAACAAATAGGACAAAATCCTTAGGCTTAGAGCACCTAAGAGAAAATCTGCTAATACAAATGGTCATCTGGAATAATAGTTTAGCATTCAGGATAGGCTTTTAGCAGCCACAGGTCCTTTCTCTGCCTCAATAAAACAAAAATTTTAATATGTTCATTTTTACTTTTAATAATCCTATATATAAATCAGTGGCGACCATTCAGAGTGACATTTTAAAATCATTTGCCTTAGATTCCTATAGCTTCTGTAACAAATTACTATGAATATAGTGGTTGAGAACATTGCCAATTTATCTTACAGTTCTGTATGCCAGAGTCCAAATTCAATTTTAGTGGATTAAAGTCCCCGTCTCGGTAGGGCTGTGATGCTTACAGCTCTGAGGCCAGAGTTATTGCCTGGCCTTCCGTAAATCCCATAGCCCGCCTGTATTCTTTGGCTCACAGCCCTTCTTATGTGTTGCTCTAACTTCTAGCTTTTCTGGACACATTTTCTATTACTGACTATGATCCCCTCACTTTCCCCTAGAAGGACCCTATTGATGACACTGGACACTGTGGTTAATCCAGGACACTCTCCCCACCTCGAGATTCCTTCTCATACAGGCCTTATCTATGCAGAGGAGCATACCTGTAGGAGCAGGGAGTTTGGATCGGGCAAGGGAAAAGGTATCACCTAGCCTACCACTCCCTGTCCATCTTTTCTACCACACCCCATTCTCTGGCAGGAACCAAAATTTCCAGAGAGCATCAGAATAAACTAGTAGTCTCAGACTTAGAAAGTTTTGTAGTAGAAAAATGTTGCACAAATTGTAATAAGAAAACCAATGAGTGTGGCGGCCAAGTGGCTTCCGAGGCAAAGGCAGGCACTGGTCTCTACCAGAACCCAGCAGCAGGACTCAAACAGAGTTCTTGGTATCTGCTGGGGCTCCACACAGCTTTATTTCCCACACTAAACTGAGTATCTCCGATTGGTAGCTTCAAATTATCATTTTGTAATAGGTTGCTCTAGCTGAGACTAGACTCCAGTACCTTCAAAAACCTGAGGTTCCCCAAGTTGAAGATAGTAGGTGCTGCAGAACCTGCTGGATCCCAGAAAGCTCCTAGCCCTTTAAAAAAAAATAGTTAATATAATGCACAATGTTGTCTTTGTCATAGTTGTTCAGAATACAAGTTGCAGACGTGATTTCTTGTCTAAACATCATTAGTACAAATCTTTCTTTTCATTGCACAAAGAGAAAGTAGCTGTATATTTAGTCCAATAGTCCATAACAGGAGTGGATTATCAGCACATCTGGCATTATCAGGGGCTATTGACATCTGGCATTATCAGGGGCTATTGACATCTGGCATTATCAGGGGCTATTGACTTGAATCTTTTACAACTCAGCATATTAATATGGCTTTCCTTTTTATACCTCATTGTTAGACTTTTCTGCTGGATGGTTGAGACCAATATAAAGCAAGATCTATGCTACAAAGAAATATGTAACTTTTGTATCTAGAAAGGGACAAAAATGAGCATAACTGGGGTAACCAACAGCAGGTAAATAACATGGCAAGCATACATCAATACACCTCAATTATAACCATCAATGTAAATGTCTCAGTTCACCAATCAAAAGAAATAGACTGGCACAGTGGATTCAGAAGGAAAACCCAACAATATGCTGTATACAAGCAACACACTTAACTCATAAAGAAACCCATAGGCTGAAAGTCAAAGGATGAAAAACAATACTACATGCCCAAGCACCTCAGAAAAAAGCAGGGGTAGCAATCCTATTCTCAGTCTCAACCTCAAACCAAGAATGATCAAAGGAGATAAAGAAGGTTGCTACATACTGGTTAGGAGAAAAATTCAAGAGGAAGAGATAACACTCATAAATATGCATGCACCCAACACGGGAGCACCCAGCTATGTAAGGCAAATCTAATAGACATGAAAACTCCAATATCCAAAACCACAACCCTAATTCCTGCGCCCTCCAGCGGGCACATTTGGAAGCCGTGTAGATTTCAAACTGCTCGGTGGAAAAGAAGCATGCAAGACTGCCCCAGACCTCACCACCAGTTTTCTATGTTAGTTTTTTTTCCAAGCATCTAACCAGTGAGACTAATGAGATGCTGCCTACAAATTGGAAAGAATTCATATGTGAGACTTGCTCTTTGCTTACATGAAACGCACAACCAAATTCTGATTGAAAGTCTGTCACTAGGAGACAGTCCTAAGAAGTTGCAAGCTTCAGACTCACAAAACCTGTTCTTGCCCTGGTGAGCCTTGTGAGTGCACAGTTAAACTGGGCCTGACTAGCAGGGGCCAAGGAGACCCCACCCCCATAAGCAACCTCTTGGGGGTCTAACCTTTGGGTTACGTAGTGATTGAATCATACCCACTTCTGAATGGGCATGTGCTGTATGTGTGTGTGTGTGTGTGTGTGTGTGTGTGTGTGTGTTTGTGTCTGGGAGGATGTGGTAAGTAGTACTGTATTACTATACCAAAACATGCAAAGGAGGCTACTCATTAAGAAAAGATGGGTTTGTTTATCTCACAAGTTTGGAGATTCAAAGGTGTGGTACCTACACAGGCTTTGTTTGGGGAAGGTGGTAGATGGACAGCATGTCATGGAGTGAGCACTTATGGAAGGAAAAAGCCATGTTATGGCCATGGTCATGAGGCAGAGAGTGACAAAGAGACCAGGAGCCCTCGGCTGTCTTGGGCAGCATCAGCCAATGACCTAAGCATCTTTCCCTGGCCTCTCCTTAAATACCCACAGTTTTGCCCATTACACTATGGAGCACAGCCTTTGCACATAGCCATTTGCAGGACAATCATCCAAACCACAGCCACTGTATTTCTTTTTCTGTTATCATCAAGTCTTCATTACTCAAAGGTTTTTGGTTAATTGTTTGAAAAAACAACAAATCGACAATACAAGCATAATAATGCTTGGTGTAGTCAAGGGAAGGGACTCTGTTCCCATGGCTGGCAAAGCAGAGGCAGAGGAAGCTGCACATGGGGAAGGGCTCAGGGGAGGAGAGGGGAGGAAAGAGTGCAGAAGCCAAGAACAGAAACACAGGCCATGGGAGGAGCAGCCCGAATATGGCAAGCTACCCATGACAGGGTCTATGCAGGGTGCATCTAACTCTCCCTCCATGTACCTCCCTCCTAGAGATGTTTGCAGTGGAAGGACTGACACACACTGACCTTGAGGGAATGCTCCACAGGGCCCCAGAGCATTTAGTAAAGGGAAGTGGAGACAGCCGAGCCAGGGGACTTAGAAGTATTTGCTTTAAAGGAGAAATTGCTCTCTAGGGCCTAGATATTTTCAACAATCATGTTTGGAAAGTCAAGTGCGCTTGAATTGAAGCAGTTGATTTGACTTGATGTTCCCAGATATTACACGTACATGGAATTTGTTTGGACCTAGTATAAATTAAATCTGTTCTGCCTACATGCTGTGATTTACAGTTTTGACAAAGAGAGGTATAAAACTGCCATCTAGTGGACTACAGGAGAATTTGGTTGAAAATATTTGCAAGCCAATTTGTCTGGTTTTCCCTGTAGCAACAGCATATATTATTATAACTTTGATAACAGTACCTTGTCTTACACATTGGGGATGAGGAGTAAGACACTTTACACAATGTGCAGCACATGGGGTAGTTATTTATATTTTTACTGTATTTTTCTTATTCTTATTAATCAGTAGTTTTACTTACCGCTGATGCTAATTATACAGTGTAGCCACTGAATTTGGTGTTTATATAGCCAATGTAACAAGATGTTCACTCTAGATTATCCTTTAAAATTTCTTCTTCTGCACAGAAATAAAAGAGTGTGATATAAATGTTATCATTACAATCATGCCTTCCATGATAGGTAGGATATTCACAAAGCTCCTAGTTGTTTTCAACATTCAATAGTTGAAGATGTTTCCCTAATAGCTATTAGAGTTTAGAGTAAAACAGAAGATACCACCCCAATATATGTAAGATACTACAGTTCCTTAGTTGGCAGTCACAGTTGCAGTGCTAGTAGCTTCTGTCTCCTAGAAACAGCTGGTCACTGGGATGCACAGTGGAAGAACCAATCAAAGACAGCCACGTACTCTACCTCTGTAGTTCCCCTTTATAATCCCATTAAAACCTAACTCCCTGAGCCTTTGGACCTGATATTTTGGGAATGATCCCAGCCGTGCCCATCAACATAAACTAAGTCTGCCTCCAAGCCTTGTGTGGGTTTTGGTGTTTCTGTTTGCTGTGACAAGTAGAACCTGGGAGAATCTACAGATCCTGACTCAGAATCACAGCAGACCCTGAGTCCAACACTATGAGTGTAGAAGGAAATGTCACTGGATATGAGATGCAGAAATAGAATCCTGGCATCTCAGCGGCTTGTTTCTTTCAGTGTGTTGATAGCAGCAAAGGGAATCACAGGTCTGACAAGTAGACTGCTTTCTGTCAAACTCTACCCCCTCACCTCAGGAATAAACTGGCAGCTAAAGACGTGCCCACAGTCAACAGTCAGGACCGCGTTCCCTCAGTCCAGCTGTTGCCTCAGTGAGCCATGGGAGCTGAGAGCAACCTCATTTCTTACTAAAACCTTGCTCAACTCTCACAGCCTAGGAACCACCAACAATGCAGATATTAAATAACACTTTCCACTAGTATCATCACTTCTTTCCCAATAGGACTGTGCTTAAGGCAAAACCCCTAAAGGAGTAAATTAATTAGACCCCAGAGCAACTTTGACCTTGCTACTGTGTTTCACAGAACACAAATAATTCTCTTCACATTTGCTTTAATAATACAAATAATTCCTGGCCCTGCCTGCCGCACTGGCCCCGCTCTTGAATGCCCTGAGCCGGTGATGGAGTTTGAGAGCCATGGCACGTGCCTGTAATCCCATCACTTGGGAGGCAGGAAATAGGTGGATCACTATAAATTGCATATTGAGACCCTGTAGAAAAAAAAAGACAAAAAAATACAAATAATAACAAGGAAAGTATCTACCAGATCCAGAATAGAAACACACAAAACTCAGATTTTAGCTCAATTGGAAGAGTGAACAAACTGAAAATCTAAGCCTTTCGTTTATTGAGCTTGAGCCTATACATAAATGTGCTGCTAAATTCACATACTGATTGTCAGATAGAATACTAAAGGCTACTCATCATATTTCAGATTTTTAATGTGCAAAAACAGAATCTGAATACAGAAAAGATAACTTGCAAATCTGGAAAATATGCCACATGACTTTTCTTGCCATGTCACAAAAACCATGAACTAAATCTGGCACAGAAAAACTATTTTAAATGCTCGTATTAAGCTTTTGCTTAACTGGGTGAAGCAGTGACTTAAGAAATACATCTAGATCCACTCATATAAGCATCATTTTCCTTAAATATATAAATACTTGCAAGGAAGTAGTTTTTTGTCTTGGTTTTTATGTAGTGCTTTCCTGTACATGTAATGAGTTATTTCGAATGATGGTGGCAGAGACTTATTAAAAAGCACTCCTACATTGTGTTTGATACTGTTTTGCTTGCACTGGTTAAACTCATTGAACAAGGTTTTCTATTGCATGTCCTCATTAAACTGCCTTCCCAACTCCGGGAGCTCTCCTCTGTCTGACAGTATCCAAGTGTGACAGCAGCCACCTATGCACAGCACAGAGTCCTTTGAAAGTTTCTGGTGGTTCCAAAGCCCCCACCTGTTCCCCAGGGATGGTAAGGTACAGTGAAAAAACGATACCAATCGCTGAAAGATGGATTCTGACACCTCTGTAGGCAGAGCGGGTAAATTTGTAGGCCAAACGCACAGGAGGAACACCTGGGACTCCACCATACTACATTTGCAAATAAAATTGCCTGTTATCCAGTAGCAAAAGAGATCAAGTAAATGTATTAAATACTGTCCTGGGCCAGATGTACTTCCAACGCAGTTGCCTAGAGGGTTCAATTAAATAGATAATGGCCATATATCATGAACTATACAGTTTACATCGTGTAGTACAACTTATCTACAGTAGTTTTGCTGTAAAGCCAATAGAACTGATTTCCTTTTAAGAGGAGAGGAGGGGACATGGAGGAGAAGCCCCAGCAGGAACAGAGAGCCACCTCCATGAGACACATGGAGCTCCCAGAAGCTGGAAGGTACAAGTTTGAGATGATAAAGTTACCGGAAACACTCAGTTTCATTGTCATCCCCCATCTCCTCTACCTCACAAGGGTGCATTGGGCTTATTTTTTAGCTTGTAAGACAGCGTTGGCAAAGGCAGAAAATGTTTCCTGCAAATGAAAAGAGAGAACCACTTGGGCAAGGTGTGAGAAGCGGGTGTGAGAGAGGAATGACCAGCGGAATTCACAGATCGTGCCTGAAAGTGGTGCCTCTGTGGCTGCCACCACGGTGGTACCGGCACCCACAGAAGCCCTCCCGTGGGGAGAGGTGTAAAGGAACCAAGAAACACAAAGAGAAGACTACAGCGACCCCACAGGCCCAGCACTTTGTGCTGCTGGCCAGCTGTGAGCACAAAGTCCTCTGCCTGCAGTTAGGAGACATGGCCAACCAGGATACTGGAAACACCCTACAGAGCTAGAGTAGGGAAAACCTCCATCAGAGCTGGCCTGGTGGAGAACGACGAAGCCGGTAACACAGTGATACTAGAGATCAGCGCAGGCCCAGGTGGCGCAGGGAGGAGAGATGAGAGCAGGACCAGATGGACACACAGCAGTGTCACAATGGACGAAAGTTTCATGATGTTTTTGCTTTTGTGCTTTTATTATTAGGGACTTAATGCCAATGCACCGAGCTATATCCCCAGTACCTTTGCATTTTTTTAAAAAAGTTAAGACAGAGTCCTGCTAAGTCACTAAATTGCACAGGCTGGGTTCAAACTACCAGTCTTTTTTGGCTCCACCTACCAGCTTGCTGTAATTATAGGCACACATCACCGTGCTGACTTGCCAGGCTTTTTAATGAAGTAAGATAATAGCTAAGGTTAAACATGGACCAGGTAGTGTGAAATTTATATGCGAAGCCTTTCTTAAACAAGCACCTCAGTCTTAGGTGTGATGCTCACTTGGATGCTCCCGCTTGCTCCTGTGCCTATGATAGGGGCGAGGAGAACTGTGCCTGCCTGGTGACCACGGCCTGCTGACTGCACAGAGATACCACCCGCTCAGCCAATGGAGCCAGCCCTGGAGAGCTGCAAGCCACCTTCCTGAGCATTCACAACACAAACCACTCTAAAAAATTGAACTTTCATAACTGGAGAAGAAATAAATCAAATTTCCTTGAACAGCACAGTGATAAACACCTAACAAACGTACGATTAGTTTTCATTGAATCAGAGCTGGGTGCTAGAACTTGAGCTTAGCATGCCCAAAATTTGATCACAAGCACTATAATAATAGCAATAATAATAATAATAATAATAACAACAACAACAACAATAACAATAATAATAATAGTTCTTTAAAAATAACTGAGTTAGGGTAATAACATTACTTTTGGTAACTATATCCTGGTACACTAGGGTGTTTTTGTAAGTCATAAGATCTAAAATCAAACTGGCTTAAACACAAAGAGGGGACTTATTGCTATGAAATCAGAAAGGACAGGGTTTACAGCTCTCAGCACTCTGCTGCTGCGTTCTGTGGTCTTTGGGATGACTTTTCAAGGTGTGCCGCCACTCTGAAGGGAAAAGCTTCCTCCCATGGAGAGGGAAGACAAAGCCGTATCTCTAGTGATCAATCCAAAGTCTCAAACTCTGCACAGAATGACATCTCTAAGCCAATCGCTGTGGCTGGGCGAAGCCACGTGTCAGCTGCCGTGGCCTGCCCACCATGACAGGCTTCCCTAGGAGGATGAGATTGTGTCAGTGAAAGTATACAAGTTGGCATCGAATCTTGGAATAGGAGATGAAGCCAGAAGTGCACACCCATGACAGCCAGGGAGGGGGCTGCGCAGGCACCACACTGAGCAAGTGTGAACAATGCACATTCCGGGCTTGTCTGCTTTTTCGGCTAGAGTTCTTGCCAGGTTGTTGTGACTGCAGAGAACGTATTCCATTTTTGTCTACAAAGTAACTGCCAAATTAATAGCTAGGTAAAAAATAAAGCAATTGTTAGTTTGGTGATCACGTAGACCAAATTAACACAATGCCATTTAGATTAAGAAAATCTCAAAATAAAGGTTGAGATATCTTTTTCTATTTATTGATTTTTGGAAGGGAAACTTGCTATAAATTTTTAGCTGGGAAATTTGTCAAAATTTATCAAAACTGAAAATACATTCCTCCATCCCCTTTTATGTTGTTGGTGTTATTGTTGTGTTCAGAAATTCTGCTTTTGAAATATATCCTACAATTTGACCTGTACATATCCAGAAGAGAGACAGACTGAAGCAACCTAAGTTGAGGACTGCAGCTGGGGACTGATTAAATAAAACGTGAGATCTCTGTGATTCAGTATTGTGCTTCTGTACCACACACTAAAGAACTTCACTCTCTATGAGTCAGAAATACGGTAAAGACTGAAAGTTCAGCGAGAAAACCACTACAATATGTTTAGTTTAAGCTGTCTTTGGGTGTAGAAGAGAGTATCTTCATAATTTATATTTTATAACTTCTTACAGTGTTTTGATTTCTGAATTATGGGCATTCAAATGTAAAGACATCACATATAAAGTTACACACTAAGAAACAAAAATGAGTTTGAAACTTCAGATTGATCATTCAAGTGATAGCTTTCTCTTGCCCCTTCATTAAAAATGATACAGAATTTCACTAAATAAGATGATAAGAATTCACCAATGCTTTTTATACTGCTTACTAGTCTTCAAATTAGTTATTCAGATTACCATATATAATCATGCAAAATTGGCCAAAAAATTAAGGAGAGAAAAAAAAAGCATTAACTGTTCCTCTCAACAGACCAGCAGAAATCATCAGTATCACTATCCAAGCTATAATATCTTAATCTACCTATGTACCTATCTTTCATCCATTTCTCCTTCTTTCTTTCTTTTCTTCTTTTCCTCATCTCAGTTGTTCTCTTTGAAGTTTCTTCCCTTTTCTCAGAGAACTCTGTGCACCCTGCTTATTCAAGTTTGAAATTATACAATTTTTTATAATTATTTTATTTGCTGACCATGTTAACTGTATGGTAAACTTCATGAAACTGCAGTTGATTTACCCACCCCTGTATTCCCAAAGCTCAGTGTGACGCTATTACATACTTTTGCTCGATAAATATTTCTCATATTAGGTGAACTGACACAGGTTGAAAATTACTTGGAGCTAGTTCTAATTCTAGAGTAGTATGATGTCATGGAACAATAACCAGGTAAATATTTCCAGTAAAGAGAAAACTTCAGTTGTTTGAAGATGCTGAAGCCTCCGATGTAAACATCCATCTGCTCTAAAATTGTTTTTTTTTTTTCTTGTACTATGGATGTATTTCATATTGATTTCTAACAATATATCTATTATCTAACTTCTTGAAAGCTACACTTGGAGCAGTAGCTTTCCTTAGTAAGGAAGCTTTCCTCCCTTGCCCCCATTAACCCTCCCTTTCCTGAACACAGCAAATAATATACAGTCTATGCACAAATGGCTTTCTACGCAAATGCATCTGTACAACGTGTGCCCCAAAGTACTATGGTGCCACTTGTAGGTAAATTGCTGATCCTAATCTCCAGCATGCACATTCTAGAATCTTCATTTCAGACTCAGTTTTAGCTTGTGCCTGCCCACATCAGTATGCAATGTACAATAAACATTGACAAGATAGGAATTGTTCACCCATCTGAAATCCTGTCATTAAAGTCAATCAAATTTTTTCTTTACACAAGAAATGTGTTCCTTAGGGAGAGTATAGAATCTTTCAAATTGGTGCTGACTGTCTTTGTCCCTGTTTCTTACAGATTCCTTTTTTTATTCAGCAGTTTTTCTGTGATGGGTTCCTTTAAGCAGTTCAACTGGCCAGTTGATGCCACTACTTGACAGTTTTGGGACAACTGCCATGGTGTAATCTTCAAAATTGTGTCCTAATGGGATTTCCTTGACAGAGTAAAAGTATAATCATAAAGCAAGACATGTTTTCAGAACACAATTTTTAATATTTTCTTACAAACATGGAGCCCATGCAATTTTTAACTACAGAGGAAACACAACATCACCATGTTTTCTTCAGCAAAATCAGAGCCCTCTTGCTGAGAACAATCCGGTTTGCCCCTCAAGGGTCCGATGGATCTAGGACTCCTTTCACACTGCTTGAGTTTTCTCTAAGATCCAGTCCACATACTTGACCACATTGGTGTAAACACCTGGCCTCTCTCTCTGACCACAACCTTCACCCCAGCTCGTGATGCCCACCAGATGCCAGACCTCATTGTGCTTACAGGAGAGGGGGCCCCCAGAATCTCCCTGTGGAAAGGGCAGAGGGCAAAAGGAACACAGATCACTTTAAATTTATTTATTTGTTTGTTTGTTTATTTATTTAGTATCAAGTCTCACTATGCAGCCCTGACTTATAGTGATCTTCCTGTCTCAGTCTTCTCAGAGTTGGGATTATAGCCATATGTCACCATGCCTGGTCTTGGTGGCCAGCAGAGCACACCTGGGGTTCTGGGGCCAACATGGCATGTGATGCTGCGAATCAATCCCAGGGTGCTTGTGCTTGCCAGGCAGGTACTTAGACTGCTCATCTATCTTCTCAGCCCACACAGATCCTTTAGAGTCTTTCCATAATAAATATATTTGTTCAGAGATATTTTGCCTAAAATTCAGCCCTGGTCTTTTCAAAAATTTCAAATAACCCGATTGCAACTTTCATCCAGTGTATGTACGTTAGATTTCAGTAAAATACATCTTGCTCCTTATCATCAGAAGACTGCTCTTTACATGTATTTAGCATTTTTATTTGGATGTACCCAGTTGGCGGAGAACGCTTACCTTGCAAGAGTCCTTCCCTCCTTCCCTGTAGCCTGCGCAAATCATCTTGTTGGTTATTTTATGTCTTCTGTATCTTGTCTGGCACTCTTCATTTGGCACTAAGGGTATCTTGGCTTTCTGGAGAGTGTCTTGTACCTTGTCTTTTAAAAAATTGTGGTTTTTAAAAACAGGACTGTCATAAAGAAATTATATATCTATACAGCTTTAAAATAAAAATTATACTAAAAAATCTAGGGAGAAAAATATTAGATATACTTCAAAGGTTTTTTATAACTATAGAATATAAAAAAGACATTATTCTCACTGTTGGGCATTCCATTTTATTAATGTTAATCAAGCTTAAAAATGAACTATGACTCTTACTAAAATTACTTTCCAGAGGAAATAATTAGATAACAAATTGGACATTTACTAAAAAGTGCTAAGTCTTACTTTAAATTTGGTTAAAAATAGTTTTTAAAGAGGCTTAATCATAATTAAAACTTTTAATCAAACTGGTATAGCATTATCCTCACTTGGGTGATTTGGGTCTGTTTATCTATATTAGCACAATTCCCCCAACTCAGTGGTG
>PVKN010014769.1:8211-18877 GCA_004027915.1 Capromys pilorides
TTTTTTTTTTTTTTTTTTTTTTTTTTTGTCATTTTGAGACAAGGTCTCACTATGCAGTTCAGGCTGGCTTTGAGTTCACTTTTGTAGCCTAGGCTGGTCTCAAACTCGCACTGATCCTCCTGCCTCAGCCTCCCAAGCGCTGGGATTACAGGGGTGCGCCACCATGCCGGCCAAAAAGTCCAAATTCTGATGGGTATACCCCTAAATTCTACAGGAACTTTTAGGGAAGCTGTAACTCAGTAGCTCCCCAAACTTGTCAATTAAACTGAAGAGGATGGAATACTCCTCAAAGTTACTCCTAAAGGTCAGCACTGTTTGGATTCCAAAACTGGAAAAGGACTCAACCAAAAAGAGAACTATAATAGCAAGATATTGGCAAACAGAATTCAACGAATCACCAAAAGATCACATATTATGGCCAAGAAGAATTCATCCAAGGAAAGCAAGGGTGGTGCAACATACATAAATTAAACCTCTACATAAAAAGTATAAAAATAACTTTATACTATCTCAATAGATGCAGGAAAAACCTTTCATAAAATCCCAACTTCCATTCATGATTTAAAAAAAAAAAAAAAAAACTGAAGAAAATAGGTATAGCAGGCCTTTTTCTCAATCTGATGAAAGCCAAATGGCCAAAATGACAAACCAATGGCCAAAATCATGAAATAGGGGTCTGGGGATGTAACTCAGTGGCAGAGCACTTGCCTAGCACGCACAAGGCCCAGAATTCAATAGTGAAGAGCTGAAAAGCTTTCCTTCTAAAATTTGCAACAAGAATGTCTACTAATATCCTTCGTATTAAATATAGTTCAGCCAGAGCAATCAGACAAAACAAATCAAAACTGAACCACGATAGACAAACCCTGAACAACGCAGGCAAGAAAAAGAAATAAAACAGATGCAGAAAAGAAGCTGAATAATCATCATTTGCAGGTGACGATTCTCTACACAGAAGACTCAAAATATTCCACCAAAAAGACTCTGAAAATTACTAACCAAATTCAGTACTATAGGATACAAAGTCAACTCACAAAAATCAATACCATTTTTATATACCAATAATAAACTTATCAAGAAAAAAACTGGGAGTGCCTGCTTAGGCAGAGCGCAGCGGCCAGTTTCAATCCCCAGTACGCTGCACTGGCCCCGCCCCTGGGCGCCCTAAGACCACAACTGAGACTGGGTATGGTGGCACACGCCTGTAATCCCAGCACTTGGGAGGCAGAAAACAGGAGGCTCACTGAGTCTGATCTACATAATGAGTCCAGGTACTAAATATGGTAAAAAAAAAAAAAAGAAAAAAATTGAGGAATCAATATCATTTATGTGACTGTAAAGAAAAATTAAATACTTATATCAACCTAACCAAGGAAATGAAAGACCTCTACAACAAAAACTACAGTATGCTAATAAAGGAAAAAGATATTAAAAAATGGAAAAAAACATGCCCTGTTCCTGGATAGAACCAATACTATTGTTAAAATGGTCATATCTCCCAAACTGATAGGCAGATTTAACACAATTCCAATCAAAATACCAACCAGAGAAACCCTGGGGAACAAAAGGAAGGCTAGAGGGATTAAAATCCTGGGCTTCAAGTTATACTATAAAGCTAGAGTAATAAAAACAGAACGGTACTATACTGGCAAAAAAAAAAAAAAAAAAAGACTTGTTGGTCAATGGAACAGAACAGAGGATGCAGAAACAACTCCAGACACACTCATTTACCTGATTTTTGACAAAGGGACCAAAAATACACACTGGAGAAAAGACAATTTCTTTAACAAATGGTGTTGGCCATCCACATGGAGAAGTTTGAATATAGACCCACATTTCTCACCATGTGATAAACTACAATAAATGTAAACATAGGAACAATCTGCTGAAAGATAAATGGGTAAAAATTTTGAACATACAGGCATAGGTAAGGATTTTCTGAATAGAAGCTCAGCTGCGCATTGAATAAAAAATTCACCAACAGGATGTCAAAAATTAACAATCTTCTGCACAACAAAGCAACCAACAGAATGAAAAAAAGTCTTCTGAATGGGAAAAGCTATTTGCCAGCTATTCTTCAGACTGAGGACTAATAACTAGAATGTATAAAGAACTCAGAAAATTAGATAACTCCCAAATAAGAGACCCAACTAAAAAATGAGCAACTGAAACGAATAGATATTTCTCAAAAGTACAAACGGTCAGTAAATACACAAAGGTTCAATGTCCTGAACCATTAGAGAAATGCAAATTAAAATAACACTGAGGTTTCATTTTTACTCAAAGACTGGCTATCACAAAGAAAGTCAGAATAAATGCTAATAAGTGATGTGGGAGGCAAATCCATTTTCATCAGTGTGGGAATTAAAACTAGTACAAAAAGTATGGAAATCGGTATGGAGACTTCTCAAGTGAAATTAGAAATTCCATACACCCATGTATCCCCTTCTAGGTATCTCTAAAGAGCTTAAAACATATTATAGTGATACAGGCATACCAATGTTCAATGCACAATTCATAATAGTTAAATCCTTAAAACAGCTTGTATCCCATGAACATTTGAAGAAAATGTGATAAATGTATGTTAGTACTTCATATATAATGGAATACAATTCACTAAAGAATGACAGCTTTATGGACCAGTGAGATAGCTTAGTGATCTAAAGCGCCTGTTTAGGCAAGCTTAGGGACCAATATTCAATCCCTGACACCACATGCTGTGACAGCCTAACCCCCAGAGCACACTGAGCTGGCCAAAACACAAATAAAGTTAACTTAAAAAAAAAAAAAAAAAAGAATGACAGATTTACTGGGAATGGTGGCCCACTCTTACAATCTCAGCACTTGGAAGGCTGAGGCAAGAGGACTGCTACGAGTTTGAGGCCAGCCTAAACTGAAAAGTAATAACTCTGTCTTTAAAAAAAAAAAGTAAAAAGACCAATCTGAGGTATTTACAAGAAAAATGAATAAGACCTAGAAAATATATTGAGTGAAATAAAGCAGATGCACAAGCTTGAATTTGTATAGCATCTTTTACTTAAGTGAAGCAAAGTACAAACAGTATTAAAAGACAGGTAAATGGGGACAAGTGGGGGGAGGATCTCTTGCAAGAGTGAAGTGGTTCCAAGGGAACAGGGGTGAGGAAGAAGGGAAAGGGAAATAAGTAAAATAAAAGATTTGAAAAAAAAGAAAGAAAAAGAAAAGAGAATGATCTGCCATGTACGGAACCCAATAACTTCAATGAACGGGAACACTATATCTTATAACATGAGCTAAGATCAATAATACCAGCAAAAAAGAAAATCGGTCTAGAAGAATTAAAGGAGGAGGGAGGAAGACAGGGTAAGAGGGAGGCTAGGAGAAGAAAGGGGATTTAAAAAAAAAAAAAAAAGCAGCCTGTACTTTGCACATGTGCCCACCCGCCAAATTGATTGTAACATACTGCAAACATGTACTAATAAGAAAAAGAAAAATCAACCCTAAGGGCCAGTGAGATAGCTCAGGGGACTAAGCAGGTGCATGGACAGGGTGTCACTCCCTGGCACACACGCCTATCAGCCTTGTCCCCCAAGCATTCTGAGCCTGCCACCAAGACAGGGTGGAAGGCAGAAAACAGGAGGATCACTGAGTCCAAGTCTGAGCTGCACAGTGAGACCCTGTACCAATACAATAAAAAAACCAACCCTATGTATTGTTAGTAGGAATGTAAATTAGAACAGCCATTATATAAATTAGCATAGAGATTAAAAAGCCTATAAATTTCACTTGACCACGCTATTCTGCTTTCCCATACCATCCCCAAAAGTTAAAGATATTAAATTGCAGTGATACATGTATATCCATGTTTATAGCAGCACATACACATCCTTGTCTTAGGCCAGGGAGACAGCTCAGTAGAGTAAGTGCTTGCCTGGCAAGCACAAGGTCCTGAGTTCGATCCCTGGTACCATGTCCTTGTCTTCTTTTTTTTTTTTTTTTTGGTCCTGGGAACTGAACTCACAACCTTGTGTTTGCCAGGCAATTGCTATGCCATTGAGCTATATCCCTGGCCCTGCACAAACCTAATCTTGGAAGCAGCCTATAGTGCCCATCAACAGGTTAATGGGTAGAGGAAATGTAGTATTTATACACAATCAAGTGCTACTTTTCCATAAAGAAATGTTGAGTGAAATAAATCAGATATACCAGCTTAAATGTTACATGGTTTCTCTTAAATGAGAAACACAAAATATAAATAAAAAGCAAAATAAATGATAATAGGAAACAGGGAGACAGAATTGCAAATCAGAAGGCACCAAGAGATGGAGGAATGGGGGATGAAGGGGAGAGAAAGGAAATAAAAAAACTGAAGTGTCATATGCATATACCAACTCCCCATGAGAAATGTGATCAGTATATAGTACAAACATGTGCCAATAAAAAAAAAATTAAATAAAAACACAATGGGAAAGTTAGTGTCATGCCAAGTATGGTGGCATACTTGGAAAGCTGAGGCAGGAGGGATTGCCAGTGAGTTCAAGGCCAGCTTAGGCTATATAATTGAGCCCAACGCCAGCCTGTGCTACATAGCAAGTCTCAAAAACAAAATAAAACAAAAATCAGCCAAATAAAACAAAAGTTTGGGGGGACAACCTGCTTGGGATTCCCCTCCTGTTCCTCTCTCAGATAGGAGCTTTCTTTCCCCTAATAAATCTATTGTGCTCATAACCTCCGTTTGCTCCTAAAATTCATTTTTTGGTTTTAGAGAACATGAACTCGTCCCAGGTACTTTTCAGTTTGGGGATCATTTTTCTCCTTTATCACTTTGGATGTCATCTACTCGGGATCAGTTTTTTCTCCCTGTATCATTTGGAGTTACCCACCGAGATCATTGGATGGAGGGTTCAGAGATAGTCCACACCTCTTTGGGGCCTACTTGGGAGGGACCATACACAGTGATCCTGTCAACCACTTCAGCTGTCAAGACAACTGTCCAGGACTCTTGGATATATCACACCAGACTCAAACTCTGAGAACCAGAGACTGTCACTGGAAGTAAATAATCATCAGAATACTCCTGCAAGCCCATAGAGGACTTAAAGATTCCTGTTCAAGAAAAAAGAAAAGTCTTCAGATGAGTGATATTATGAGTCCTTTTGCCACCTAGAGCAGAGAGTAATTCTCTTTTAAGATGGGCACAAGAATATGCAGAACCATAACAACAAACCTCTTGTTGGGTATGTGGTTTACTCCCCTTGTTAAGTACATCAGGCCACCCTTGGTGGCTATTCCCACTTCAAGGAAATGATTGGAATAAACTACAAGACTATATTAATGAGAGGCGAGAGAGTTCAGAAGTTTATAGCTTAGCCCACCATTAGAAAGTAATTGAGTGGCATATAAATTATACTCTTGCTGAACCTGGACATAATCCAACTTTTTCCCACAATGTCACTAAAGCCTCTCCTAGCATTAGTGAGTCCCTTATTAACCAAAAGTAAGGCTCCTATCCTTAGGGCCAACAACCATAGGTATAAGATGGTTATTTTCAAATATGGAATGATTATCTATGGTTAACCCCTACCATAGAACTCCTCAGCAAAAAGGCACCCTTATGTTGCAAAAAAAAAAAAAAAAAAAAAAAAAAGAAAGAAAAATTCCTTTACTTATTGGCCTACGTACACTAAACACTTGGGATGAACACCCCTGGAACAGTGTGCACACACAATAACTTTACAGGCTGAAGACTGGTTTGCAACTGACTGGTTCAGTCAACCTGGAATTAGATGGAAAGCTCCCAATGGCACTCATTGCCCATAACTCCCTCACAGCAGTTCAGGTTACTTCTTCAGAGGGGAGAATGTTATGGGTAGCTAAATTAATGGCACTCTTGTGGGACCAATTTGTGGCCCTGGCTAGCCCCTGGATGGATAGATGCACACTAGGCTTGCCTGGTTACAAGGCAGGAGTGTAAAAATATTGACAAACCTGCAATTTACTCCTCCTATAACACTGGTGGTCCAGAAGCGTATTTCACTGGTATGATCTCTTGGCCTCTATCTTTATCCCTTCCCTAGGGCTAGAAGATGTCATGCAACATATTGAGGCCTTAACTAACTTAGTAGGGTCGATGAGACAGGCCATCCTTTGAAATCGGATGGCATTAAACATTCTAACAGCTGCACAGGGAGGTACTTGTGCAATTATAAAGGCTAAATGTTGTGTGTACATTGCTGATCCTTCTGCTAATGTCTCAAAAGCTGTTGAAAACATTAGGCAGCAAATAAATGATATATCAAGACTCTAAAGTCCCCTGAACCTTGTCCTTATCATCCTTAAGGGAAGCCACTACTGGCTCCTCCTGGTGGAAATCATCGTTGAGTATATTCATAACTATCCTGTGGATCTTATTATTTGGCCCATGCATACTTGTTTGTTTAGATTTGTCTCTTCCAGACTCAAAGCTATACGTCTACCCAAGATAAAAGTGCATGGCATCTATCGAGGGCCTTTAGATAGACCCTCTGAAGAGTATCTCTGATTGCCAATTACAACTATGACCCCTTTCAACCTGAAGAAGCCAGAGTGGTCATTGCCCATAATTCCCTCACAGGAGTTCAGGTTACTTCTTCAGATGGGAGAATGTTATGGGTAGCTAAATTAAGATAGAAATATTATAGGCAGTTAGGCAGGGCCAGGCCCTCAAGGATGACATGGAAGACAAGGTGACTTTATAACTAGGGAAAGCCGAGAGTAAACCGGGCATGGTGGTGCACACCTATAATCCCAGCACTTGGGAGGCTGAGGCAGGAGGATCAGTGCGAGTTTGAGACCAGCCAGGGCTACAAAAGAGACCTCAAGACCAGCCTGAACTGCACAGTGAAACCCTATCTCAAAAAGACAAAACAACAAAAAACTAAAGACACTCCTCCCACTGTGGGACAGATCTCAAGACAAGAGTAAACAAAAGCAACTACATACTTAAGGGTGGGCATCAGGGATTAATATGCTAAATAAGTATCAATCACCTTGAAAGAGCCAAGCCCAATAGGTGGATTCTTGCCTGCTTGCTACACGACTTGCTTTCCTACTGGATCCTGATTTTAATCAATTTTACCTGAGCAAGGGTGCTTGTTATCTCACTGGTCGACCATAGTTTTTGTACTACCTCATACCCACCTAAATGAGTTCCCATGTCTTCTCCACAACCTTAAACCTGCGTCACCACGTGGGTTTTCCTCTATAAAAGTCCCTGGAAGAGACAGCTTTCTGGGGGACAACCTACCCAGGACTCTTCTCTTGTTCCTCTCTTGGACAGGAGCTTTCTTTCCCCTAATAAATCTATTGTGCTCATTAAAAAAAAAAAAAGTTTACCGAAAGTCAGTGATTAAATAAATAAAGATTACGCTAGATTAATAAGAGACATAGAAGGTCAAGAAGATAGCTCGACAGTTTAAGTGCCTGGCTGGCAAATGCAAGGTACTGAGTTTAATCCCTGGTACCAAAAACAAACAAAACAAAAGACACAAAATTTTTTAAACTTACACACAATAGGATCCAGGGTCAGATCCTGGTTTGGACAGCTAGCTATAATGCATACTCTTTAGATCACATAGGAATGTTGAACTGTACCTAGAAATTTGAGAAAAATCAATGTTTACTCATATGGGAAGCAGGCATCAGTGATTTAAAAGGCAAGTTCACCTTATTTTAATATAATAAAAAAAGCTATATAAGTGGTTAGACTGCTTTGGAAAAATACAACTGTTAACGGTAATTTCTGGGTGATGAGAAATCAAGTGTTTATTTTGTAATTTTATATATTCTTTTTTTTTTTTTTTTTTTTCCTGTGCCGGAGATCAAACTCAGGCATCTCCCAGGCCCAATATTTATATATTCTAATATACCACAGTAGTTTTGTAATGAAAGAATTATCATAGGACATAATCACACAGGAGCTTTTAGTACACCATGACGACCAGTCTTTCCCCAGTTTAGATTTCAGAGTCTTTAACAATTAGTTGCTCTTAACAATTAGTTATGTGCTGGCCAGACAGCTCAGCCAACTAAAGAGCCTGTTTAGGAAGGCATAGGGACCAGGGTTTGATCCCCAGTGTGACACGTCAGCCCCACCCCCGGGCATGCTGAGATGGTGACTGAGACTGGGCATGGTGGCACCTGCCTGTGATCCCAGTGTTTGGGAGCCTGAAAATAGGAGGATCAGTACAAGTCCAGTCTGTGTACTGAGACCCTTGTAGACCATATACGAAATACATTTAAAAAAAAAAAAGAAAACGAAAAAAAGGAATGGGGTTATGCCACGCATAGTGGCATATGTCTATAACCCCAACACTTGGGAAGCTGAGGAAGGAGTTATCACTGTGAGTTCAAGGCCAATCTGTACTACAAAGTTAGACTGTATCTGAAAACAAAACAACAACAACAACAAAAAAAAACTGGGGGATAGATTATGGGGAAAATTAATTCTCTAAGCTTGCTGTTAATACCTCAAACAGAAAGTATTGGCTGAGGCAGGAGGATTGGCGCAAATTTGAGACCAACTTGGGCTACAAAAGTGAGCTAGCCAAACTGCATTGCGAGACCTGTCTCAAAAAAGACAAAAAAAAAAGTATTAAAAAAACTTTGTAGGAATAGCAGATTGTACAAATCAATCCTTTTTTGAAAAACAGAAGCCTTATCTAATTTAGGTGGCCTGGGAGCCTGCGGGCTAGCTCAGTTGTTTTAAGCGCCTGCTCTGGCGCAAACATAGTCAGGCGCAGGGGGCCAGGGTTCAATCCCAAGCCCCACATACCTTACAAGACCCACCCTTAAAACAGCATGAGCCAGTCTACTCCCCCCCAACTCCCCCCAACTCCCCCCATCCCCCATCCTCATTTAGGTGGTCTAAACAGAAAAAGATTTTTTATGGGCTTTTGGGTTAGCTCAGTAGTTTAAGCACCTGTGCAGGCAATCCCAGTGAGGCACAGGGGACAGCAGTCTGATCCCCACAACCACTCATAAGGTAGCCTGAGCCAGCAAAAAAAAAAACCTCAGAAAAAGAATTTTTCAGAATATTACTGGGAGTTCAGAGAATAGCGTCCTTGAATTGGCAAATAGTGCCACCCTCCACCAAAACAAGCAGTTAATGTTTAATTTTTCCTTCTTTTTAATTTCTTAAAAATTTTCTCCAATTTTGCATGCTTATATCTAGTAATCTAATCAACTACTTTGAAAACAACACTATGCAAAACAACAGATACTGTTAAATTAATACTGTTTTGCTTAGTGAAATTTTTTCTTCCTTTTTTTTTTTTTTTTTTTTTTCTGGTCTTTGCAGTTCAAGCTAGCCTTGAACTCACTTAACAAGCCAGGCTGGACTCAAAACTCGTAATGATCCTTTTGCCTCAGTCTCCTTATGGGAGTACAGGCATGAGCCACCACACCTGGCTTCATTTCTAATTTATTATCATTATCCTGTATTTTCATTAAAAAATGAAAAAAGAAAGTGACGATAAAATAATCTAAGAAAAAAAAAGGGCAAGAAGCTAAGTTGTCCAAACTACTTGCATGGAAGCGAGGTGTGGTGACACACTACCTGTAACTACAGCTTCTCAGGGTCCAGCACTCTAGAGGTGAGGCAGGAGACTCGCTGTAAATTTGAGGCCAGCTTGCACTACAAAAGTTCAAGCCTAGCCTAAATTGCATAGCAAAAACCCTGCCTTAAAAACACGAAATCTAAACAAAGAAAAAACAACCACTGCCAAGGTCACATCCCTGGAAGAGTCTGTTTAGGAAACTGTCCCAGTTAACATCATCATCAACAACCGCCAATGAGAATTTCAAATTGTCATTTCTTTGCATCTCACTCCAGACCAAATCCCCACTGAAGTGCATCTGAATGACACAAGTTGGACACACACCCAAATTCAGTCTTCCCAGGGTCCAGAATATTAAGTGTATCTATATGTTCTGTGTGCAGACAGCTTTTTTACAGTTCTCTGCTAATTTACAAACTAAGAATAGAAGGGTGTTAACATGGCAAAGACAAAAAAAGCTCAACTAGGACAACCCATTCAGAACCTCTCTTGCCTCTCAAGAGCTATTCTTAGTCCCCATTCTTTTTCCTGTCCTACTCTAAAAAAGCAAAAACAAAATATAAAGCCCAATTAATAGGATGTCCAATGTCTCTTTGTTAGCAATAAAGTTTAATCACTGTGTTTCCTGCTTCACTGTTCTAAGAAACATTTCCTAAAAATTAGCTTCAGGAAGTACAAAATTTATAACCTTTGACAGGTAATCTTTCTAATATTGTATTCAGCGGTCACAAGCACTCGCTGGCATCCAAACCTAAACACTATTCTACAACTAGTAAAAATTGAATTTACTTAAATCATAAATTCAATTAAGAATTATATGCTATAGTATGACCAAAACAACATCACTTTTACCACTGTCCAGGCTACTGAATATAAAACAGAAGCATATTTTTTTTTTAATTTTATTTATTTATTTGTTTTCTTGTTGTGTTTGTTTGTTTCTTTATTTATTCATTTTGTGGCTGGCTCAGCCTGCCCTGGTGGTGGCGCTGGCGCAGCATGTGGTGCCGGGGATCGAACTGCAGTCCCCGCAGTTGCCTGAGCCCTCCTAAGCAGGCGCTTTAGACCACTGAACCATCTCGCCGGCCCCT
>PVKN010014770.1:0-18916 GCA_004027915.1 Capromys pilorides
CTCTCCCTCTGTCTCTCTCTCTCTCTCTCTCTCTCTCTCTCTCTCTCTCTCTCTCTCTCTCTCTCCTTTCCCTTCTGCAGAGTAAAACATTTTCTCTGCAGGATGGAGAGGACAGGAAACAAGAAGTATTCTAGGTCCTCTCAGGTGAAAGTCCTCTGCCACTGACCCTTGATCCTTCCACCTCTTGGGGATGGGATCCCAGGCACAATTCTGAGAGTCCAGGGAAGGAGGAAACAAGCCTATTTTAATTACTTTGCTCTCATTGCTGAGACAAAATACCTGATACTCAAGGTTAAAGGAGGAAAGGTTTATTTAGCTCACGGTTTGTAGAGGTTTCTGTCCATAACTGCCAGGCTCCAAGGCAGGGTAAGCACAGTCATAGTGGACAAAAAGGAACAAAGTCACAAGCAGGGGACACAAGACTCTTTCTGTCCCTTATATATTGTATTTAGACTGCTGGGGTTAGGGTGGTGCCAAACCAATCAGAGGACTGATTTAGCAACCACATAGCCTTAATTGCAGTATCACACACAGTAGACTTGCCCACGTAAGACTGCATGAGGCTTTAAGGGGACATCTAGACACAGTCATAAGAAGAGTTTTGGGCTCCCTCACTCAGGCCAACTGGTTGTGGGGGATAGGGCTGGCACTGTAATAGGTTGAACCCAAACCCAGTCCCTAGGCTGCTGCCCAGCCAGACACAACCCTTGGGACTGTCCTGGTTAGGGTAAGTCTGGGCTGACATTCCCATCCCACTCTGACCACCACAGCACCTTGAGCAGTCCTGGCTGCAGCAAGAACCAGCATCCCTGAGGGCCAGGGCAGGACAGGAAAGACAGGGCAAAGACCTCTGGTGCTTTCCAGGTATCCCACCAGCCCCTCTGCAGCCCAGAAGTGAGGCCCAGCTCTGTGTGCCATGAACTTCTAACCGCACGGCTCCCTCTTTGCCAGACACGCCTCCCTCAGCAGCCCAGTGTTCCTGGACTGGCGCCTGCCCAGGGCCTTCCTCAGAATTCTAGGCTGTCTGAAAATAGAAAAGGAGAAGACAAGGCTGTGGTCTGTGTGATGGACAGAAGAGAAGCAGGGAGGGGTGGGAAGAAACTAAGCTCTGGCCTGTGGCCAGAGGCACCAGGACATATCCCAACATGACCTCCGGACCCCTTCCCACCCCAAGACCCCTACTTCCTGTCTCTCTATGTTGGAGGGCCTCAAGGCACTGGCCCCAGACCAGCGAATTGAGGCCCAGAGAGAGAAGGAATCTACACAAGGACACACAGCAGATAAGGAGTAGAATCCAGGCCTGCAGAAGGGTAACAGGAGGGAGCCTGTGTGGGACGAGCTCTCGCCATCTGCGCAGAAGGCCAATCCAGCCCCACCATGGAGGACCCTGTTTCTGAGTTCTGACCCAGCTCACAAGCTGAGATGGGCCCCTTTCTCCTCCCCTTGCTCCTCCGCTGACCTCTATCTGTGTGGTTTTTCCTTCCCCTTTCTCCAGAACCCCTCTCCACAACCCCAGACCTGGGTCAGCAGAGATAAGTGGGAGCAGAGAGGTGTTCCCACCCTCAGCTGTGTCTGGACCTTGGGACTTGCCAGGCCTCACCCCTGTAGCCGGATGTAAAGTGGGAGCTCATCTGCTGCCTCCGCACCTGACAGTCTCAGAGCTCAGAAGCTCTGGGGACACAAACTGAACTCTGCTTCCCTGCTCCCCCTGGCCCTGGTGCTGACTTTGGAGCCCAGCGCCAGGGTCACTTCCTCTGCTCAATGACCCCTGTGTGACAGGCGGCAATCGCATTCCTCAGCAGCATGACTGCTCAGAAAGCTATGCATGCAAGTTCCTCTAACAGGCATGGTCCCGTTGGCGCCTGACGGCTAAGCAACCTTGTGGCCTTGGGGCTCACCTGCAACCAGGACATAAGTGTGTATCTATGAGTTTTCAATGTGAGAAGAGCTTGCCTGGGCAAGCATTGGCGTAGAGCCTAGCACTTAATTAAATAATAATAATAATAATAATAATAATAATAATATTATTATTATTATTATTATTATTATTATTATAAAGTAGAAGAAACTATCCAGTTCTGGCCACCAGTTTACTATTTTCAGATCCTTTTTCTTGATCTAGTTTAGTTGTTTTTAAGTTCAGTAGTGGGGAACTCAGGGCCAGCCAGATAGCTCAGTGAATTAAAGTGCCTGCTTAGGCAGACTGCAGGGGCTGGGAGTTCGATCTCTAGGGTGCTGTGCGGGCCCCGCCCCCCAGGGTGCGATGAGACTGTGAATGAGACTGGTCCTGGTGGCACCTGCCTGGAATCTCAGCTTTTGGCAGGCTGAACACAGGGGGATCACTACAAGTCCGATCTGTGTTGTGAAACCCTGTAGGCCCTATACTAAATACATTTAAAAAAATAGTGGGGAAATAAAAAATTGACTTAATAACCAGTTCTTGTTTTGTGCTGCATAGTAGGGATGGGAAAAAAGTAAGACAGATTGTCCCTTCCCCACAGCAATCACACTCTGAGGAAGGAGACAGGCCCTAGGCACTGCCCAGGCCAGGACAATGGCACAAGTGCGGGGGTGCAGGGAAAGAAGAAGCAGAAATGCACCTAACTTGGTCTCTGCAAAGAAAGTTTACTTGCAGAGAGAGCAGATGTCAGCGGTGCCAAGGCAGAGGGCACGAGTGAGGAGCAGACTGCGGCGAAAGCCCAATGCAGCTCGTACTCGGTAACAATCCGATCACACCACTTCTGCGTGATTATGGATTTGGCCTGGCCCAAAGAAAGGTCTCCCTTTGTGCTGGGAAGTAATCTGGGCCCTCTTGAATGCCATGCCTCATAGGACAGACTATTTTCTTGGAAGCGTAGGTCATACTAACAGGACATAGTGGGGGCTGGCCACCCCTGTAGTGATACACGGTGGGGGTTGGCCAGGTCAGAAAGATAAGAAATGTGAGCAGAATACAGAAGCTTTGGGTCATGCCATGCCAGCCAATATGGAGGTTGAGACCAACCCCACGGCAACCAGTCAACCAACCAAACAACCAGTCAACCAGTCAACCAAACAAACAACCAGTCAACTAGTCAACCAACCAAACAACCAGTCAACCAGTCAACAACCAACCAACCAGTCATCCAGTCAACCAACCAAACAACCAATCAACCAGTCAACCAACCAACCAACTAGTCACCAACCAACCAACCAGCCTGGAGCAGGAGCTCTGGACACAGGCTAGGGTGAGCTTACTGCTTGGCAATGCTCAGTGCACACAGTTACATCGAGGCTAGGGGAACCACACACCCTGGCCCGGGGCAGAGGACACAGGAAGATTCCCCCGCAGAAGCAGCACTCCCAGGTTCTGCCGGCCCACCTCTTCCTCTAGCCAGTGCTGCTGTACACCTTCCCTGTAACGAACAGTAGCTCTGGGGTCTGGCAGCTCCGGTGAATTTTGTAAGTCTCCCTAACAAGTGCTCAAAACTGAATGCGGTTGTGGGAACCTCCTGCAACTATAACTGGATGCCAAAGAGAAGGTGGCCTTGTGTGGACACTGCTGTTGTGGCTGGTCCCAGTGGAGTGCAAATTCTTCCACGATATTATAGTTAAGCTTCACAGTCACGCCTTTCATTGTCATTGACCCTGAGTTAAGTAACCTGACATCAACCATTTGTTTGTTTTGTGGGGTTTTTTTTTCTATTTTATCGGTACATTTTAGATATATATATAATGGTAACATTAGCATTCATCATAGGGAGTTTGGACCTATACATGGTGTATCTTGCTTCTTTTCTCCCATTCCCTCCACTTCAACCTTATTTATGAAAACCTTGTTTTGTATGAGGTGAATCTCAAAAAAAAGAAGCTGCATCCCCACTGTTCCCTTCTCGCCCCTTCCTGCCTTCCCCCTCCCCTCCCTCGTTCCCCTTCTCACTGCAGCGTTTCTTTCTCATTGCCCAACACCTATTACATTTTAGTCCTTTATTACACTCTTGGTTTCTCATACCAGAGAAGCAGTATCATAGTTACATACCTGTGTCTGATACATTTCATGTAAGGGGGTGGCCTCGGGGTGCACCCATTTACCTGGAAATGCCTCGAGCTTGGCTCGTTAATGAAGAAACCAAGTGAAGCAAACTGAGTGAGGCAGCATGGTTATCAGTGGGCAGAGATGAGGCCTTCTGGCAGGCAGCGGGTCCTTGCCACAGGGTGGCACTGCCCGGCGAGGGCAGGCAGCTGGGGCCCAGTGAAAGGAGGGCTGGGGCTGGCAGAGGACCCCTGTTCCCAGGGGCAGGCCTCCAGGAAGAGGCTGGGCCTTGTCCTGGGGCAATGGGGGGCTACTGATGGTGCTAAGCAGGGAGTTATGTGAGTAGCTGTGGGTTTTAGCAAGGTCCTCTGGCTCACAGAATGTGAGATGACTGCAGAGAAAAGAGGGAGTAGAGGTGAGTTTGCCCTGGGGAGAGAGTACAGGTGGTGCGTTCTTTCCAGATCTACCTAAAGGGTAGACAGGGCTGGACCTAGAGACAGACTGGATTGAGCACGGAAAGGGAAGAGAGAAGTCTAGTAACACCTTCTGAATTAGACAGGGTGCTACCTCCCTGTGACTGGAAAAACAGAAAAAAACAAACACAGACTTTCAGTGGTTTATACCACCACTCATCCTCCCAGAGTCCTACAGGGTCAATGCCCCAGAACGCAGCCTCTCCACCTTCAGGGAACAGTGTCATTGTCTGGACCATTGATGACCACGACAGTGCCACAGAGCAACCACCAGATGGCAGCATAGGCCACCTTTTCCCAGGATAGACCTAGAAGGCTAGAAGAAAGGAGGACATGTAGATCTCCAGGACAGCAGGGCATTGGGACAGATCCCAGCCATCTGCCCACAGCGGCAAGTCCCATCAGGTACAGAGTCCAAAGGGCCCTGGCTGTGGAGGCGGGCAGGAGCCCTGGGCTCCACCTGCCCTCTCCTAGTTGTAATTTCCTCCCTGGCTTTTCGCTCACCCCCACCCTCCCATAGCTGTGGCTTCTAAACATATTTTAGAGGCAATATATATATATATATATATATATATATATATATATATATATATATATATATATATATATTTTAAATTTTATTTATTTATTTATTTGTTTGTTTTCTTGTTGTGTTTGTTTTTTTTGTTGTTGTTGTTTTGTTTTTTGTTTTTTGTTTCTTTATTTATTTTGTGGCTGGCTCAGCCCGCCCTGGTGGTGGGGCTGGCACAGCATGTGGTGCCAGGGATCGAACCTCAGTCCCTGCAGTTGCCTGAGCTTTCCTAAGCAGGTGCTTTAGACCACTGAACCATCTCACCGGCCCCAATATATTTTTTTTTTTAATAAACAAAAGTCTACGACACCATCTCCACCATGGCCAACTCTACTCCATGTATAAAACAACAGGATTGCACTGCCAGTACCAGCTGGAAAGGAAGCCAGTACCCTCCCAGAGTCACATGTAGGATAAAATCCAGGCCTCTCGCCTTTACCCCTGGCCTCTGCAATCCCACCGGCCACTGTACCCCTCACTCACTTTCCACCTGGACCATGTCTGTCCCCACCCCAAGTTTTCCTAGGGGAATGCTTACCCCACTCCTGTGGGGTGATTTGCCCTTTCATGTTGAACGCCTTGTGACCTCCTCCAGGAAGTCCTCTCTAATACCTCTGGTGGAAAGAATCAATCCCCCACCTCCACCAATAGACACACACACACACACACACACACCACTGGCACCTGACGCCTCAGTCCCCCAGCATGTCCCGAGCTGACTGCTTCTCCCTCCTCCCTGATCCTGCCCTGCCAGATCTGCCCAAGCACAGGAAGGGTCAGTGCAAAGTGAAAGTGGACAGTCTTTCATTCAAACATTAACAATTTCAAGGCAATGACAGAAGAACATTAAGCCAGGTCACACACCCAAATGCCACCCTCAAAATTGGCGCAATTGAACTGGAGTCTGACAACCTGCACCCTAATTAGGAGGCTCTGCCAGCTCAGAGGACAGTCACTTCTTCTTCACACAGGGTCACTTTGTCAGTCAAGCTGCATGCTAGCAGGACTACATCAAATCAAGGATGAGACTTATGCTTGATCCCCTAAGATGTTTGCCCAGCAGGCACACTGCCCTACGCCCTAAGACTTCAGGGCCCTGCCAGGAACACTGCTTCCAGGTTGCTGTTGAGCACAAAAATTGAACACAAGAAATTAGAGACCTGGGATGAGAGACACCCGGCACACACCTGAGATCCATGAATGTCTGATGAAGGAATGGGCCCAGGCCAGACAGCTAAGTAATAGCCTTGCGTTGAGTAAGACTAAAAAGTCTTCAAAGTGGAGTTTCCAAACTGTGTTCACAGGCTGGTCATGGTGGTAGATACCTATAATCCCAACACTCAGGAGACTGACTGAGGCAGGAGGATCACTACAAGTTCAAGGCCAGCCTGGGCTACAAAATGAGTTGAAGGCCAGCCTGAACTACACAGTGAAACTCTGTCTCAAGAAGACAACAAAATAAAACAAATTGTTCAAAGCTTGAAGAAGGCCACCTTTCACCCTTTATCTCTCATGTACTGAGTGTCCCATGTAAGCTTTTGTTAGAAAAATTCTAGCTCAGAAAGAGAAAGAGACTTACCCAGAGCCAGATCACAGAGACTGCACCGAGTAAGGCAAAGGAGGATCTGGGACATGAGGTCAGAGGCCAGGCTGGAGATCCCAGATCAGAGCCAGAAGCAGCAAAGTGCATGCGGAAGAGCAAGCACTAGAAACTGGAGGTTCATATCCCCAAGAATGGGAAATCAGAACAGAGGGGAGCCTGGAGATTGGGATGTCAATCTCAATGCAGAGCAAAGAGATGCAAGGACAAGTTTCCAGTGTAGAGGCCAGAGATGGGAGGGGCTCATTCATGGCTGTGTTCATTAGTCCATATTTACTGAGCACCTGCTGTGTGCAAGGCTCACCTCAACGCCCTATGAGCAGCGAAGTTGCCATATTCACAGGCCTCAGATGCGTAGAGCAGGCACAGAAAGCAAGTGCTATTATAAGGGAACAAATGAACCAACCAGCTAGAGATGAAGTGGTACGGAGAAAAAGAAGTAGGCTAGGGAGAGACTGCCAGTAGGTGGGCCAGATCCTAGGGTGGTCAGGGAAGGTATCCCCGCGGAGGTGACATTTGAGCTGAGCTCTGCAAGCACCGGGGCCAGCTGTGGGGTGGGGGAGAGCACCGTGCCTGGGAGCTTGTGGACCGCACTGCACAGGAGAAGGTGGTGGCCCGGGCAGGAAGTCTGGCCCCCTGTAACTGTATCCCCAGGAAGGAGGAAGCCAGGAAGGCGCTTTCAGCAGTCGTATTCATCAAGGCCGCTCTAACCCCCAGGCAGCAGCAGAGGCTCCTCAGGGCCCGTCCACTGCGGGCTGTCTGGGGAGGGGACAAGGGAGGCCAACCGGACCGAGGGTCCAGAAAGGGCCCTGGATTCCCTTCCAGACAATAAATGCTTCCAGGCTCCTGGGGAGCGGCGCTCAGGTCACAGCTGCATCTGATCTCAATTACCCCCTCCCCGGTGTAGGGTTCCCCAGGCCCGAGGGGGGTGGGCAGGGACGGAGGGGAGGCTGTTTCTCCACAGTCTCCTGGCCTGGCTGGGGAAAGCACCTCAGGACAGGTCCCCAGTGCTTTACCACGCAGGAAGAAGGTGCCCCCTCCACAAGAGGTCCCTGGGTGGCGCAGGGGTTCTGCTCCACAGCCACTGTGCTGTGTGACAGTGCACTCGACTTCGCTGGGCCCATGAGATAGTGAAGATTCAACTCCCCCACCTTCACCCCTATCCACAGGCGTCCAGTCCAAGGCTAGAAGCAAACCTCTTGCCGGAGGCTGCGCTGGAATGGAGTTGCTAATCCCTTAATTTTTCCTGCCTTGATTAGGTCTTAAATATATCCCTGTCCCAAATTATTGGTGCCAGCACAGCGGGGATCAACATCTCCCAAAACAGACCAAGGCCCGACGCTGGGTCCTCAGCCTGCTTGGCCAAGGCAAGGACCTCTCCGGACCTGGCTTTCTCAGGCCGCCCACTTGCCAATGGGTGGACAACTCCAGGCCAGAGCCGTTCCCCCAACTTTATAATCCACACGACCACACAGAGGGCTGCACTTCTAAGCACTGGGAGAAAGTCCTGAGCTTGTAAAAATGCTGCTCAATAAGGGTTTTGTAAGTGGCTTCTCTGTGGCCTTCCAGGCCTCAGTTTCCCCACTCATCACAGTGCCTGGAAAGGCCCATCCAGGTTTCAGCCCTCTTCCATCACCACCCCAGCAAGCAGCCCCTGCCCTAGGGCCTCCCCACCCTCTGAAATATGGTTTTACTCCTTGCGGTTTTGTTGTTGTTTTGCGTTAGGATGACGGAGCCTAGACACAGTTCACACTGGCCTTGACCTCACTACACAACTCGGCCTGGCCTAGAACTCGCAGCGCCATGTCGGCAGCACCACGTCCAGCCCCACGTCCCGCCCCACCTGCATGATCAAGGTCGGCTTCTGAGCAGGGTGCAGGCGAGGTGAACCTAGGAGGGGTAGGGCAGGGGTAGGCACGGGACTTCCCTGGGCTGGCTTTTCCCGGCTCCGGGAGGTGGTGAGCTGGGATTCGAACCAGGGCTGACGTGCTGCTGGGCGCGGCCGCTCCACCTTCGCGGGCGGGGCCGCGAGCGGATGCCGGGGTCAGCGGAGCGCGGGCCGTGCTTCCTCCGGGTCGCAGGCTGCTGACCGCCCAGCCACTCGCGGGCGCTACGTTCTCCTTTCAAGTCCGCGCGGGGCCGGGAACTCCCTGCCGGGCCGCGGCCCGAACAATGCCCCGCTTCCTGCCGCCTGCCCTGCCTCAGCCGCTCGCTCCCCACCCTGCGGCCGCCGGGAAGCGCCCGGGCCGGGTTGGACAGCCGCTGGGGTACACCGGGTCGAGCCCCGGGAGGCCGGCGGGGAGGGGCCTGGGCTGCAGTCGAAGCGGTGGCCGGCAGCTGGGAAGCGTCCACCTTTTAAATATGCAGGGAGGATACAGTTGAACAAACCATACTGAAAAATATGGAACATTGTACTGTGTATTTCTGCTGGTCTATGCAAAGAAACAGTTAATGCTTTATTAACTTGTTTCATCTCCCTTTTTTTCAGTTATTTATACTTTTTCTCTTAATTTCTTATACCATTTTTTCTTTCAATTTTACATGCATATATCTGAAATATGAATAAGACAACACTGTATTACAACAAATACTATAGAATTCACATTACTTTCAGTGAAATTCTGTATCACTTGTAAATTTTTCTGTTTTAATTCTAATATGTACTCTTTCAAAAATAATTAAAATTTTAAAGATGCAGGGAGGGGATGTACCTGTGATCTCGGCTACTAAGCCTGAGGCAGGAGGACTCGAGGACATCCAGGGCAACGGAGCAATACCCTGTTTCAAAGCCAAAACTAGAAAGGGCTGAAGATGTAACTCACTGGCAGAGTTCCTGCCAACATGACACACAGAAGGCTGCAGGCTTGCTCTCTGGTGTTGCTACAACAAAATACTACCATCCTCAGAAGCACTGTATTAAATCAAGGCTGGTGTGCACGCCTGGAATCCCAGCACTGTGAGAGACTCAGGCAAGTGGATCACAAGTGGGAGCCCAACCTGGGCCACTCAGTGACTTCCTGAGACCCTGTCTCAAAGTGAAAAAAAAACTAGACTCAGTCCTCAATAACACACACACACACACACACACACACACACACACACACACAGGCTTTTGCCTCCTGCCAGGACCTGTGCTAGACACAGGAATCATCGGGAAATCAGCAGTGAACAAGGCCTTTGACCCAGGGCCTATGTTCTAGTGAGGGAGAAAGCCATACACATTGTAAGCCACTGAACTGTGTGTTACATGGAGAAGCAATAACTTGAAGACCAGCATGGAGAGTTGAAGCTGTCTTAAATAGGGTGGTTATTGATATTTTAATTAAGTGGGACAGAGCAGACACACAGAACACGAATCACAAATAGGTACATTTCAAACGGATATTCAAATGCAGGCATTACACAAATGTTTGCACCACTGTGCCTGTATGTGGCATGTATATGGCATATGTGAGATATGTGCATATCTCCATGGATAAATTCATCACACGTATCTTCCTCACGAGATCATATGCATGTGTGGTTCACAGTATTTGTATATCTCCCATGTGAACACCTGGATGTGCTATGCATCACCTCTGTGCTCATACCCATGTAAGTACGGCTCATGCTAATTTCCCACACATTCTGTTGATGCTCCTGTAAATGCCCTGCATACATGCATCATATGCCAAAACAGCAGTTCCCTTTAGTGGGGTCACACTGTGTGTGCCTCAGACTGTGCTAGATGGCACTGTCCTGCGGTCCTCAGGACACGCCTATGCAGTAGGTGTCCTGCTCGGCCTGGCAGTAGAAAAGCCACACTGCAGTCCGACTGCTTGGGCTGGAATGCTGCTTCCCCTTTCCCGGCTGCCCAGAGCTTGTCTCCCCCGCTGGCCTTGTGCTTACTACTTAGTGTAGCTTCGGCGTCCACAAGACAGGCGTGTGGTGCCACAGGCAGCAGTACGTGTGCAGCGGATGCTAGCAGCTATTATCACCCAGTCTGCAAGTTAGAAAAATCAGGTTCCTGAGAGGTTAAATGATTGCTCAGGATCACAGACGCTGTCGGTAGAGGCAGCAGGCCTACCTCTGGGCTCTTGAAGGAGCTTGTGCCCCAGAGCGCCGGGTGGGGGCAAGTCACACACAGGCCCCAGGCACCTTCCATGCAGGCCACATGTAGCCTGTGTACACCCGGCCCTGCTGTGCGCACATAACCATGCAGGTATCACGAGCACACGGCACGTACCCACAAGCCTCCGTGTACCTCTGCTCATGGCTCAGGCAGACACGTCCCTGTACCACACATTCATGCCAGTGCGTTCATAGCCTGCGTACCTGCACCCCCCACACACACTTCACCTGTGGTGCGCACACAGCAAATGTATGTGGACACCACACACTCAACCCCGCCAGCACATACTTTCCTTATATCATTTACCTATAACCTCTGGACACTCAGCATGCGGGACGTGTGTGCCTATTTCCCTGGCTACCCCACATGGGCAGCTTCCCTGGCCTTCGTGTGGCCAGCAGGGGAAAGAGGTCAGAGAGGCAGAGCCTAGATCCCCATCACTGGAGAAAGGAGGTGGCCTCTGGCTTCACAGCCAGTGACCAGGAAATTATAGTCGACGCCAGACCAAAGTGGCCTCTTCTCTGGCCAGGTAATCAGGCCTCTCCTGGATTCAGCCTGACAGTTTAAATGTCGTAATTCCGCTGCCAGGGCCCTGCTGCTCCCCTGGTCCGGTCTCAGCCTAGGCTCTAGCCCGCTGTCATAATTAGACCCACGTTTTCATTACCCTGAGATTAGACAGGTCCCCTCCGGCTGGCCGGAAGAAGCCCACAGCTGCTGGGAACCTTCCCCTGCACGAACCAACCAACCAACGCATTTACCTGATTATGCAGTTTATTTTATAGCAATTGCTCCAGAGCCCTGGAGGCCTCCTTCACCCCGCCTCCGCTCCCCCAGCCCCCATAGGCCTCCACCAGCTCAGAACAAGTGGTTTCAGCCTAATGTACTGACACTTCCTCTCCAGGCTCCCAACTCCAGAGGCCCCCTGTGCAAACTGGGGCCCCTTTTTTTTTAAACCATCTAAAGAATTTGGGGAGGGAAGGAAGAGCATTTGAAACGTGGTTTCATGGGTACACATGGGCTTCCTAAGATCTTCCTTTGGAAGCTATATTTCATTTATTCACTCAACAAACATTCGGGTAAAACCAACACTACTGCTGGGTGAGGGCATTTATTTATTCTACACCAGCCATGTAAATACGTACTGAGCCACTGCCCTGCTGTAGATCAGAATCCAGAGGAGAGAGCCACAGCTTTCATTGCATATGATATATGCTTGTGCTGGGGGCAAGAGACCTGCAGAGCAACTCCGAGGTGAGAAAAGGAGATGGAGGAGGGGACACTGAGGCACACTGAGGCAGAGGACACAGTGAGCACAACGGCCTGCACAGAAGGCCTGATGTGTGCAAGGAGTGGCCCAACACAGGAGCTAGGCAGGCAGGGCTCCAACCCTACTGGGTCTCAGATGCTCGCACTTATCCTGAGGACCCAGGAACCACGAGAAGGTTGTCGTTTTGTTTGTAGGTTATTTTTAGGGCCCAGGTCTCCCCAGGCCCTAAGCACACTTTGCACACAGGCTCAGGTAATCCCCTGCCTCGGCCTCCTGAACACTGGGACTACAGAGGTGTGTGGCTGCACCCTGTTTCCACAAGATTTAGAGCACGGAAGGGACTCACGCTGCAATGCAGCCATCTCAGACATTCACTGGGTGCAGGAGCTCACCTCCTCATGCAGCAGGCCCACGGGGCAAGGACTCCAGGTCCATAGACCCTAATCTTCTCCCATGCCAAAGTTTGAAAACTTTTGACTAAGCAATAGATTTTTTCAGGGTCTGATGCTCAAACTGACTTGAGCTAAAGAGAGGATGTTTGGGCGTCTGGGGTTCACTACCTGGTGTATATGTTGACATTTTATTGAAAAACAAGACCAACGGTTTTGCTTATAGGAAATACCCAGACCCTGACAGGAGCTCATGCAGTTTATGGGTTGGCTTTGGATTAGTTTTATAGGTAGAAAAATTCTAAAACCCATCTGACTTCACAGGTTTTAGCATAGGGCCCTGAATTTATAGTCTCTCTTATATCTTTTTGTTTTGTTCTTGTCTTTTTTTTTTTTTTTTTGAGATGGGGTCTCACTATGTAGTTCAAGGTGGTCTGGAGCCCACTGTGTAGCCCAGGCTGACCTGGAACTCACAACAATCCTCCTGCCTCAAACTTCCCAATACTGGGATTACAGGCATACACTATGACACTGGCCAGTCTGCACTGTGTAGCTGAAAAGACTGCCACACTCCAGGTGACACAGCTACACAGAACCAGGCAGTGGGCTTCGGTGACTGATCACCCACCTGCGTCCTTTTGGCTTCTGATGTGCTGAACTGAGGTCCAGGAGGGGTGAGGAGGAGGCCCCGGGATAGAGCAGCCGGCATTGCCCAGCTCCTGCCTGTGAGCAAGGATGAGAAAGGAGCATCGGCTTGGCCCTGTCTAGCAGCAGAAAGGTAGCAGATCTATTGGGAGGAGGCCTGGGCAGGAGTCTACTTTTCAGGGGCCAGCAAGAGGGAGGCACAAACCTAGGCCAAGAGGCCCAGGCGCCAGCCCCAGGCAGCGCAGACACTGTGCTCAGAGCCACGGAGACAGAGCCCTCTCCTCCTGCTGGGCTGACTCCCTGCCCAGGTCCCACTCCTTCCAGGAAGCCTCCAGTCCATCTTCTTAATAATCAGGCCCTGCAGTGATGTCTTGCTTACCTCCCTTCACAAACCAGAAGCATCTTGAAGCCATTTCATACACGCCAGCTCCCTGCCCCAAGATATGGGGTCTCCCAGTGCAAGGCTGAGTAGCAGGAGGAGCTGAGCACCAGCTCTGCGGTGAATTAGATCAGGGTTCAAATCCTGACTGGTATGATCACTAGATGAGTGACGGGACAGTCCTTCTCTGGCTGGGTGTCACTGTGCACATCGCCAACATGGGACTAACACAGGCCTCTTTGTTGCAGAGTTCAGCTGAGGCCATGATTGTGGAGCGCCTGGCGCAAGGCTGTGCTTAGAGTAACTGCTGTGGTCCCTCTGAGCTGCCGGGTACATTGTCCACACTAGATAAAGTTCTCTGAGCAGCCCTTTCCCTGAACAAAGGATGCTTCATCAAAAACCAGATAGGTTCTCCGCCGCCGCCGACTGTCGCCGGTCCTCACCCGCCCTCGCCTCGCCACCAAAGTAGCCCAGCATCGGCTGCCACCTCCATGACGACCTCCTCGCCCTCGCAGGTGTGCCGGAACTACCACCAGGACGCCTAGGCCGCCACCAACCACCAGATCAACCTGGAGCTCTACGCCTCCTACGTCTACCTGACCATGCCTTACTACTTTGACCGTGATGATGTGGCCTTGGAGAACTTCGCCAAGTACTTTCTTCACAGTCTCACAAGGAGAGAGAACACGCCAAGAAGCTGAGGAAGCTGCAGAACCAGCGCGGCGGCCGGGTCTTCCTTCAGGATATCAAGAAACCAGACCGTGATGACTGGGAGGGAGAACGGCCGAACGCGATGGAGTGCGCGCTGCACTTGAAGAGCGTGAATCAGTCCTTCCTGGAGCTGCACAAGCTGGCCACGGATGAGAATGACCCCCATCTGTGTGACTTCATCGAGACGCACTATCTGGACGAGCAGGTAGAGACCATCAAAGAGCTGGGTGACCACGTGACCAACCTGCGCAAGACGGGAGCCCTAGAGTCCGCCCTGGCAGAGTACCTCTTTGACAAGCATATCCTGGGGGACAGTAACAATGACAGCTAATGTCACCAAGGCAGCACATGCATGTTGGGGCTACCTTAACCTTTTCTATAAACTGTACCAGAACATCTACTTAAGTTCTTTAATTCCTGCAACTAAAGGAATTTGGTACCTGGTCAAAAGACAAACCCCAAGTCTGACGTCCAGTCTGCAGGACGATGGGCCTGGCTTCATCTGCCAGAGCTCTCTCACTGCATGCACAGAGCCCTAGGGGCTCCATCACCTCTCCAGTAGTCTCATCTCCGTGCCCTTTCTTGTGTCATTCCTGACACCCCACACTGCCTCTCCCCACCACCATGGTGTATGTAGGGCAGGGAGCTGGTGTGCATGAAATGGCTCGCTCACCTAATCCTCGAGGCAGCTTTGCAAGGGAAGGAGTGCTGTCTGCATTCACAGGGGAGGAGGCTGAGCTCAGAGAGGTGAAGTCACTTGCCTGTGAAGACCCAGAGTGGGGATTTGGCATGGACCCATCAGCCTCCAGAGTTCAGCTCTTTTCTCTCCAGCCTGTGCACACCGTAGCACTGGGCCAGGACGCAGGCCTGCTAATGGAAGCAGCCCTCTGTGCCTGGGTGGACAGGGGGAGGAGGAAGGTAGGTGGGTCAAGACCCACTTAAAATCGGATTGGGGAACGGGTTCGTTCTGTTAGGAAGGCCTGAAGGTCAGGGATGCAGGAGGGGAGCTTTCCTAGGGGAGCCTGCAACAGGTGGTGACCAGCCGGGCACAACAGGTAGGCTCAGGAGAGAGCAGAAGCAAGCCCTGCCCCAGCCTCTCCTGCCGGGGCCAGAGCTCTAACAGTAGCCTCCTTGGGCCTCGCATTACCTGTTACTGACAGAGATCGACTCTGGCAACACATGCAGTGGAAAGCAAAGGAGCAGATGCGACCTGGCAAAGAGAGCTGGCCACGAGGCAGGCAGGTGGAGTAAGGGCCATGGAGGCGGGGGAGAGAGGGGACAGAGAAATGCACTCAGAAGGAGCCTGGGAAGGTGGAGGGAAAGCTGAAAGCCACGAGGGCAGCAAGGAGTGGGCCGAACCAGCTGGGGAAGAAGGACTCTGTGACTCCACACAGGACAGAAGGATGAAGCAGTGCTCCCCAGAGGCAGCCAGAGGAACAGGGGAGCAGCCCCAGACCACACCGGCAGGCTGGCATCAATTCTGTGCAACTCCTCTAGCCCTCTCTGGAGCTCAGTAGTCCCACTGGCACCACAGGAGCCTCCAGCTTGAATTCAGATTCCTGAGGAGTCTCACCAATCTGGGAGCCAAGGGCAGGGGCTGGAGGGAGCCTGGGCCTGGGGTTGCACAGTACACAGCAGCATCATTTGCCAAGGCTGGTTACGGTTCCATCCTCTTCAGGGCTCGAGGGTGCCCACATGATGACAGCAGATCCTTCCAGATGGGTCCATGGTGACTTGTACACCCACAGCGCGCTCTCTCTCTCTCTCTCTCTCTCTCCAGGCCCCGCACCCTCCCCTGTCTGTGCTGTATCTGCTTTCATATTTGGATATTTCATGAAGAAGCTGCTGGAAGAGGAGATGCTAAGTGGACAGTCCCTGGTGCTGGCTGCTCAGAGTTCTAAAGCTGCCCCTGAGGGAGCGTCAGGCACCCAGCTAGGTCCTCTCCTTCCCTCAGTGCCTCCAGCCTTGGGCCCAGTGTTGGGCCCAGACTGGACTAACATAAGACCTGTGACAGCCACCAGGTGCATCTGAAGGATAGCAGATAGGAAGCTGCAGCCTGAGTTCAGGGGGAGAAGCTACAGCCCTGGGCCAGACGACAGGAGGACAGTCACCACTGCTGACTTTTTTTTTTTTTAATGTATTTATTTATATTATGGCTGGCTCAGCCTACCCTGGGGGTGGGGCTGGCACAGCATGTGGTGCCGGAGATTGAACTGCGGTCCCTGTGGTTGCCTAAGCAGGCGCTTTAGACTGCTGAGCTATCTCACCAGCCCACCCACTGCTGATCTTGAGTTGTCATGGGACACAGGGCACAGGGTCAGCAACGGAGAGGAATGTCTCCAGAATCACCATAAGCACAGTCTCCCCACAGAGCTACGTAAGACAAGAGGTCCCTGAAGGGAGGGAGCTCCTCACCCACAGAGGGGAATAAGCAGTTGCCAAGCATTAGGAAAATGATGGACTAGGAGCCTTCTGAGGCTCACTCCTGAGACTATCCCGCCCACCTACTCACAAAAGAGAGAAATCAAGATGCCGGGACAACTGTCCCAGGCTCCAAATTTTTTCTTCTGCCTTGAGCTGGCTTTTGACTTTTATGGCTGATTGCCCACCTAAGCCTTCAGAAAGAGTAACAGTGATGCCTAAGACAATAACAACAGCGCTATCGCCACCAGCATCTTTTGTAGCAGAGAAGCACAGGGCAGGAATTCAGCACACGGCCCCACCGGTTGCTAAAACAGTGAAACTCATCCCTCTCGGTTATTACACAGCCACTGTCCCAAGCATCTTGAACATACCCCTTCCAGCCCAGCTGCCAGCCCAGAATGCCATATTCTTTTCTCTGCCCAGAGAGGCAAGCTGCTCCACCCTCCCAGAGCCCAGAGGAACACTATCCCAAACGGGGAGCCTGGTTTGAGCCACAGAGGCTGCCCACTGAGGGCCACCCCCTCCTCCAGGCCTCTCTCCCAATGCCTGAGCAATCAAGGCTGGCTGCCTCCCTGGGCCCTGCGAGTGCCCGCCTCCTCCCGGCCCTCTCCTGGCTGCAAACCTAGCTCATTTGCATGTGGATCGCGCCTGCCACCATGGGTGCTGGGGTCAATTGAAACTCAAGAAAAGAGAAGAAATTTATGCAAAACTGTTGATTGCATTTGTATGTAATGAAATCATCCAATATTCATCTGACTATAGAATCTAATCTGAGAAGAGAACTGAAGGACATGAGTGTCACTGCAAAACCGTAATGAGCCACTGTAGTGATTAAAAAAGCTCTTGAGCCTTCTGAAAATCCAGGCAGAAATAGCGTCTAATCAACTCTGAATACAGGAGGCGAGATTGGGCTGGCACGCTGCGCACGGCCCGCCGCGGCGCTGGGGGTGCGTGGTAAACCCGGGCGACCACAGTCTGTGGGTGCCAATCGCCTGGCCACAATCAGCTGAGGCCTCGGTGCAAAAGCAATTGCTGCCTCTCACCACGCAGAAAGAACTCAATCACAGCTGTGGTGAAGAGCAGCCCGAGACTTCCACGAGCACCGCACCAGCAGCTCCTTCTGGGTGTCTTGCTCTGGAGGCAGGGAGGACTTGAGAATCTGAGCCGGCCACACGTTGGGGGGTGAGGGGGAGACAGGGCTGGCCTGTGTTTTTCATGAGCCATGGCTCACCACCGAAATGTCACCTCCTCCCAAAGGCATCTCCTGACCACCCTGCCTACATTTTCATCACCATCCCCCTTTTCTAACTCTTTACTCTACTTTTGTTTCCCTTCATGGAACTCAGCTAAGTACACCTGGTATTGCCTTATGACTTCATGTTCAAAGTCTGCCTCTCCCAGAAGACTGTGTGCTCCGTGTAATTGGGGACGGTGGGACCTTGGCTCAGCCCCGTGGAGGGTACAGAACCACGCTTGAGGCCCAGGGGATGCTCAGCATGCAGGGATTACGATGCTGAAATGTGTGTTGCATGGATACATCTGTTCACTGGGCAAATGGTTGGGAAGGGCTGTTTTGGGCACAGGGTGTGCTACGCAAGTGAGAGGCCCGTCGTCTTGATCAGCATAGCCTGGGGAGGAGACAGCTATTAAAGACATTCCCTATAATCAATGGAACAATAGGAGGTCAGGGAGCTGAAGGATGCAGAGGAGTTAGCAAGGTCAGAAAGGTTTGGAGTGTCCCAGGCAGAGGACACAGAACAGGCAGTCTCTGAAGTACCAGACATGTGTGGGAAGCTGAGAGACGCCAGCATAGCTGGAGCCAGAACAAGAGAGAAATCCGCGAGAGCAGGGACCAAAGAGACAGCTCAGGGGAAAGTCTGCCCTTAAGACCTTGAGGTAAAAATTTTGAACTTTTTCCTAGGCGGTAACAGAGTGGTATTGCTGGAGAGCAGCATGGTTTACATTTTGAAGAGTTCCACAGACAGAGATTGGAGCAGAGGGCCAGTACAGGAGAAAAGGGAGCTCAATTAGAAGGCTATCAGTTCTCCAGTGAAGGAGAAGCGCTGAAGCAGGCCATGCCAGTGCAAAGGCTATGTTTTAAGATGATTATTGTGACAGCAAGAGATGAAACAGACGGGCCGGTGAGATGGTTCAGTGGTCTAAAGCGCCTGCTTAGGAGGGCTCAGGCAACTGCGGGGACTGCAGTTCGATCCCCGGCACCACATGCTGCGCCAGCGCCACCACCAGGGCAGGCTGAGCCAGCCACAAAATGAATAAATAAAGAAACAAACAAACACAACAAGCAAATAAATAAATAAATAAATAAAATTTAAA